>JBBMEG010000024.1:4010900-4034318 GCA_037832605.1 Cyclanthera cordifolia
GTCGGTCACAAATGGTGACGTATTATAATAAAGCCAAAAGTTTAAATGAAAAAGATGCCCCACATGAATACGACGTGATGACCAATAAAAATTTGTTTTTTAAAAATTAAAAAGGTACTTTTTAATGTCGGTCACTTAAAACCGTCACCAAAACTCTTTAGTGTCACACATAAATAACCGACACCAAAGGTCTTTAGTGTCGGTCAAAATCGACACCAATAAAGGGCTTTGGTGTCGGTTTTGACCTACACTATAGAGCTTTGGTGTCGGTCATGGCCGACACGAAAGGTATCAAAATCGACACCAAAAGAAGCTTTAGTGTCGGTCATGACCGACATTAAAGGGTTTTGGTGTCGGTTTTGACCGACACTAAAGACCTATAATGTCGGTCGTGACCGACATTAAATCTTCTTTTGGTGTCGTTTTTGGACACCTTTTGTGTCGGTCATGACCGACACCAAAAGTGACTGACACTAAAGGTATTTAATGACACTTCTATTAATGACTGTCGTTTGACCGACACCAAATATCTTTTGTGTCGGCGTATACCCATCACTAAAAGTCCGGTTTCTACTAGTGAATATATTAGTTCTCTACTTTAATACTTATCCAATAATTAATACTTTAATTAATATGTTCAACATATTAACTAATATTCTCCATTTTGATAATTATCGAATAATTATTAAAACAATTATTTCCAACATATTATTTTATAATTCTCAAACTAGTCACTGCTTGAGACAAGACTAGTCTTGTCAATATATGATGTCTGAGACAAGACTAGCGTTCTCTTGGACAGATCCTTTATAATCTGGATCCCAAGAACGTACGAAGTGCACCTAAATTCTTCATCTAGAATTCGTGAGCTAGCCCTTACTTGATATCAGTCAACATTCTTACGTCATTCTCAATGAGTAAGATGTCATCATGTACAATAATATGAATGCCACTTTCATGTCAATGATCTTCTTGTAAACACAAGGTTCATCAACGTTTTGCTCAAAGCCATATGATTTGACCACATCATCAAATCTCTTATTCTAAGACTAGGACGCTTGTTTCAATCCATAGATGAACTTAACAAGTTTACAAATCTTTTTCTCTTGTCCCTTGGATACTAACCCCTCTTGTTGGTTTATGTAGATTAGAATGCCATTCAAAAATGCAATCTTGACATCGATCTGACATATCATATAGTCATGCAATGGATAAGGGGATTCTAATAGACTTTAACATAGTAATAGGGGAGAAGGTTTCTTCATAATCCACTCCTCTTTGAGTGAATCCATTTGCTACAAGTCTAGCCTTGAAGGTTTGCACCTTCCCATTAACACATATTTTTCTCGTGTAGATCCACTTGTACCCAATAGGCCTTACATCCTTTTGTACATCTACATGTAACCAGACTGAATTTAAGTACATCAACTCCATTTGAGGTTCATGTCTTTTATCCATTCTTCTCAGTCAATATCCTTCATTATCTTTCCAAAAGACGAAGAATCTTCAACATTATAGCGGATAACATTTAGTGTCTCCAAGACACCTATATAAGGAATCAGATTACTCCCAATCCTCTCACTACATTTAGGCGAATGACTTTCCTGACTGGACGAGATTTTCTAGTAAAATCCCAAGGATTCATTAACTATCCTAGCTGATGAGTTTTCAACATCCAATGCACAGAGCTGTCAACAATCCTTGTTGACCTTCCTACAACAACTCTTGTTATAAGAATCATAGCATTATCGGAACTTAATTCTTCCAACACTACTGTTGATCATGGTTTATAGTCTCGAACATAATTCTCTTCAAAGAATGTTGCTTTTGTTGATACAAACACTTTATCCTCATCTAGGTTATAAAAATAACCCCTCTCGTTTCCTTGGGGTAACCTACGAATAGGCATAGCTTTGAACGTTGTTCTAACTTTTCAATTTTGTAGTCAACACATAGGTTGGACATCCTCAAATCCTGAAGTGGTGTAAACTACTTGTACGCCTTATTCATAACTCACAGGGTGTCTCCGAGACACTCTTTGATGGCACAATGTTCAAAATATTTAACGTGGTCTCCAACGCATATCCTCAAAATGATATCGGAAGTTGAGAAAATCTCATCATTGACCAAACCATTACTAAAAGGGTTCTATTTCTTTCTGAAAATTCTGTTGAGGGGTTTCAGGTGCTGAGAGCTATGACATTATTCCATGTTTTACCAAGTAGTTTTAAAATTCCAAGTCCATATACTCTCCACAACGATTTGATTGTAGTGTTTTAACCCTTTTATCTAATTGGTTCTCCACCTCAGCTTTAAACTCCATGAACTTTACAAGAGTTTAGATTTATGTTGTATTAGATAAAGATACCCATATCTCGAGTAGTCATTCGTAAAGGATACATGTGACAACCCAAAGTTTTTAGAAATAAATTGGAAATTTAAATTCAATAGTTTTGCTCGTATTATCTTGAGCGTTTGATTTATTATATTGGAATATTATGGTCATTTTGGTAATTTTAGGCTCATGGATCAAATTGCAAATGGTAATACTTTGAATATAATTTTGTTCAAATTTTTGGATATTTAAATAATCGTTTAAGATGGGCTTCAAGATAATCATTTTACCCTTTTAAAATATGTGTAGTTGTAAGTTTTAGAGTTAAAGTTTAACTCTAGATTCTAATTTTGTTGCTTGTCTTTTAAGACTGTTTTCTTAGCTCACCGAGGTTAGCTAGACGCACTTCTCTAGGAGTTTTGTAACTTCAAGAGGTAAGGACTTTTACCTATGGTTGTGTGGTCCTTAGTGCTACGTCATCCTGATATTTATCTTGTGATTGATGATTTTATCTGTTGATGCCTGCTCGAACTTGTTGATTGATAAAACAACTTGAGCATGTAGACATTTAGTCATTTATGAGTTTTTTTATTGTGTTGAATGTCTGCTGAATGTTCTTATGTGTTGTTACTGTGTTGTTCAACTCTTGATTGATGTCATGAGTTGTTTGTCATCTTGAATTCATGCTTCTTGTGATACTGAGCTATGTACATGTTAATTACTGTCTTGAATACATGTTTCCTATATTATTAAACATACATGTGGTGTTTACTATTCAGAATTAATGTTTCTTGAATTATTGTAACTATGTTCATGTTGGTTATTATTCAGTATTATGGGATGATGAGCTAGGTACGTGTTAATTTCTATCTTGAATACACGTTTGCCTCTTTTGGTTTACTACAAAGTGGTATTGGAAATAGAGTATGTTTACCTAGATAGTTATCTATTGTTACTCTACCATTCTTAAATATGTCAATTTGTCATCATCTAAAGCGCTAAGCTGGGTTCTATGAACCATTGACTTAGTACCTAGTTTCTAGCTCATGAGACCTGGACTTATATCACTAGTGCAAGCCTGCCAGTGACTGAGTTGCAGCTTTGAACAGAGTATGGTCATGCTGGACCTGGGATCTACTGAGGGTCATTGGTACCTAGTCTTAGTTGCATACTCCTTCCTTTTAGGCATGTGTAGACTTGGTACGCGTTTAGCTGGTGTAGGCCTACCCCTGACCGTAAACAGTTGCATGCCTTATATGCGTGCATGCACCTAGTCTTGACGAGAGCTTCCACAACAATGTGACGTCAGCATACCCTTCCTTGTTGTCTAGAGTCATTGACAGAGGTGCCCTACAGGTCTTTTAAGTCTTTGGTTTATATGCCCATCTCGCTAGGATATCGAGTTTGGAGCTGGTATTGCTCTTTATATGCCAGAACCAGTTATGTTCCTAATGGTAGGACAAGTTGTGTTTCTGATGAGCTAGACTATAAGTGTTCCTTTGACCTTGATAATCATTATTCCTAAGATCACTTGGATACCTACAAACTAAACCTTAAAGGTTCCCGAGCTTAGAGCGAATAAGCTCAAGATACTTGATTGACTTCTGAGCTCAGGCATAAGTTCTTAAGTTAACTTGGTCACCTAACAAAGGTTTATGACCATGGATATTTTGTACTCGAAATTTTGGTCTCGAGTGTCAGACTGTAGATGACATATGTGATTACTTGTTAAATGTCGAGCTAGCATATGCATTTTGTACCCTATGTAGGGGTTCTTACTCAGTATTTCCCAATACACACCCTTATTATATTCCCCTCCAAGTACTAAGCTATACCAAGACAGATGAGTTAGACGAGGTTGTTGGATCATGAAGGACACATGTTACAATATTTTATTATGTTATTCCTTCCAGCATGAACTATTTCAATTCAGTTATTTCTTATTGTTATGTTTTGATTATTACCTTGCCAGAAGACTATTTTTGTTGTATTTAACTCTGTTTGATTTATCTACTGAAATTTGAATAAGAGCCTGTTTTATTTTTAAGAATCACATTCATTTAACGATTTTGGACATGCATGCTAGTAATTGTCCAATTTAAACTTCATTTTCAGTCGAGTTTTTATAATACAAAGTACTTATACCCTCCCCGACTTTTAACATTTAGCAAATCGTACAAGTATGAATTTACAAGTTCTAAGGGTTGTTTGACTCTAGCTACCTTTGTTGAAAAGGGTCTCTTGGTCATCTTGCCTTCTATGAAAGTTTCACATACATGTAAAAGTGTCCATCTCTAATCCAGCTAGAGAACCACTTTTAACTTACATTTGAATCCTATTGAAATGTATGTGACCCAACCTTAGATGTAAAAGATATGTATTGGATTGTGGAGAAATTCTTTGTCGTTTGTTTATTCTACTATCACCCCTAGCCATTTCTTACTGTTATGTTTGAAATAACTTTTCTAGTCCTAACCTTTACGACTATTATTCCAGTAACTAACTACTTCTAATAGTCACTTCCCTTAAATGAACAACACACATGTTTAGTGTCTCATGAATCAACTATCTAATGGTTAGAAGATTCTTCCACTAAAGAAGAGTCAAAGTATAGGTAAATCCTATTTATATTCCTTGTCAATCTTCTTCATTTCTTTGTACTTGGGAACAATTCCTTTTCCAATAGCCAAACTTTTGACAATTGAAACACTTTTCATCCTTCTTGGTCTTGACTATTTTTACTTTTGGGGGCATTACCTTTATTCAACCTTCTCTTCTTATAAATTAGCCTTTAAGGCCAACCTCTAAGCCTTGAACTGGACTTCTTTAAGACAACACTTGTCTCCACTTTTAAGTTCATATAGAGAAGTAGCGTTTCCAGAATAAAATTTCCATTACTGAACTTGTCTATTTTAGCCTTATTCATTTATGTTTTATCGAAGTACGTCATCATTTAAGAAACATTCTCCCTAATTGACATCCTTGCCTTCTCTTTCAAAATATGAATTTCTTTCCGAGGCACCACGCTTTCCTGACCCAAAGATTACCCAAACATCCAATGTAGGAATTCTATCTTCTCATAAGTGGTGACCATGCTCTTAGGCTATTTCGCCGAGACGTTGGAGACATACACCAACATATAGACTGAGCATTTTCATTGACACCATGAACATGCATTTAGTGAAAATTTCGCGTTGCATAGGCTACGAGTTCTAGAGGACTATCCACCATTAGAACTATCTTCTTGTCGTCCAACGATAAGAATTGTGTTGATATTGTTATTCCATGTAGTTTCAATTTTCTTCGGTTAATTTTTCAATATACAATTATGAGATTTGTGATTAAGGCATGTTAGATTATAAGTTCAAAGAACATTTTAGTTTTATTGCCCTTTAAAAACGTCATTCGTGATTTTGGCATAAAAATGATTTTAAAACTTCTCAAGTTAAAATCTAGGAAACCCTACTATTGATAATTATTAATTCTATGGTATAACTAAAAAGATTTTGAGCAAGCGTCATTGTAGGATAGGTCAATTGCTCCTTCCTAGTGTGAGACTCTTCTCCCTGAAAATCCAATATCAGGATAACTCTTATCCCGATGGTTCTAGTTACCTTTTTTTGATTTAAGACTTTGCTAAACTCTTTTAGCCAATCTCTTGATAGTGTAGCTCATCAATTCGAAACCATCAATCTCTTAGTAAGTGCCTCCGTAGGATAGGTCAATTACTGATTGAAATCACAATCTTATTTCTTTCGGGAAACCTCTCCTGATATTGACCTTAGTGAACACATATCATAGAATTTCGACTCAAGCTACCGACATGTTGCCTCACTAGGATCTCACGATAAAGTTTTTTATGGAGATTGCAGGATCAGTTGATATCGATCCTTCCTCCCACTATCTATTTTGACATAGAGTTCCTTTCCACTCAGGTGAACTAGGCTAATCTCTTTTATTCAAGTTTCAATCTTTTACCTTTATTGGTTAGATTGATTGTAATGTAAATTATCGAGTATTTGAACTAAAAAACCTAATTACATTATTTGAGCCTACACAAAGTGATCTATAAATCATGGTTGTTTCAACCTCCAAGTAACGTACCCAAATAGAGGTATTATGTAAACCATTATCGTAAGTACATCAAACCTAGACAGAATCTTTCTTAGGCAGGATTCCCTTTCAACCAATCATTACAGAATCAAATTGCTCTTTTATGAATCCTATTAACGAAAGAGTCAAGTTATAATAATTAATCCTATTAACTCTAATAACTTTTGTGGATTATTAGGCTTTACCCTTTTCAAAACAATTTAAAAGATTATATCTATATTTGTAGCATATTTAAAATGAATATTTTTAGATTTTATTTTGAAAAACCATTTTTCAAAACATACATAATCCATAGATTCAACATAATCAAGAAAAACAAACATCAAATATTTATTTGTGAGATCTACCTGCTGAACAATCCTAAATATGAAAACCAATTCTTAAAATATATCTAATATATTTAACACTATTTAGGATGCATTAATCATTTTTTAACCTATGGCGTGATTTTAAATCTATATGACATATTTTATGCAACAATCAAGACATGCAAACAACTAACATATAATTTAAAATAGTAATTAACCGATTTAATATTTGGCATATTTCTAGGAATTTAAAATTGCAATCCTATTACACATGGATACTCAAAGACATATCTTGGGTCTTCATCTTCTCAATCTCTAGAAATCTTTAACAAGACAAGAACGAACCCCTTAAATATTTCCCAAATATTCTTAAAAAATATTTTATTATTTAAATGAACCCCAAGTTTTAAAGATTGTCTAAAATTACCCCATAAAAAAAATCTTCCAAGGATAATTGAATTAATTTTAAAATATTTATTTGATTATCTTTTAAATTTATGGTTACCCATATTTCCAAAAAATATTCACCATAATTAATTCATTATATTTTCAAATACTATCATGTCTTTAAAAGATAAATTTTTTTTTTATCGAAATCAAAATATTCAAGATATTCCAATTTAAATCATCTTCCAAAAAAATTCAGAGAATTTCATTAAATTATATCTCAATTTATTCATTCCAATATCTTCCAAAGATATTTGATAAATATCATGAGATTTTGATTGTCGATACCATAAATATTTAATTTTTTTTTCACTATATCAATTATATTCAAAAATAAATCCTAATACGATACACAATAAAGCGTACTCAAATGTAAACAACAATTGATGGGGGTGTAGTAGCGGTAGTCAACACTGTTTCACAACAGATTTTGGGTTTGAAACCCATATCACTATTAAACAAGATTATTCCACTAAGTTGAACTCTCTCGCACTATAGGAAAAAGTTGTTTATAGTCCCACTATAAACCAGTGTTCTCTTGGGTTAATGAGAGACAGATACCCTTTGTTCAAGTCCGGGAATTAGTTCTTAAGGGAACAACTCTACATCTTCCTCAATAGTAGAGAAAGCATGAATTTCTTGATCTTGTGACGTTGTGTTCCTAGCTACTCATTACGACAATCCCCACTGTGGAAGGCTTATTAACCCATTGTTGTTTAACTGGTCCCACCGATGCACATCAAATGACGCTTTCATAAAGAAGGAGTTCGCAACACACTTAGGATTAAGATCACATCGACATACAATCATCCTTGGTGAAGTCGTTGATACGAGTCTATAACAGAATTATTAGGCACCCCCACTCACATGTTTTCATATTAATAACCTAGATCAGGTCGTTTGTAACTCTAACAAAGTGAGCCGCACCACAGCGTTATTAGGACATAGGCACTATATTTATAGTCGATATATTGTAGACAATTTAGGTTATAAACTTGAAACTAGATCCACTTGTATGTCCCACATAATGTCCACGTGTTCATCTAAATAACCAATGGTATATCGATATTAATCCAATTAATGCGATAAGGATAAATGACGTTTGAATATTAAATGCACAGTTTATGAAAAAATAAATTTTATTAATTACTGAAAATAACATTAAATGCTTGACATTAAATGCATGTTCTTAAATATACAAACTAGTAGGCCTTTAGGGCACAGCTTCTAACAAATACTTGGTAGCTTGTTTCCTTTAGTGACAAGATGTTCTTTGCTACTTTGAAATGAGCCATCGACATTAGTTTTGGCTTTGAATACCCACCTAATGCAAACCAAATTTATATTTGATGGTGAAGGAGCCAAGGTACAAGTTCCATTTTGTTGCAAAGCTGTCATTTCTTTTTCCATTGTACTGCGCTAAGGGAGGGAGTTTATAGCTTGTTTCACATTGCTGGAAAAAAATTCTTTTGGAATTGTAAATGGAGTAGTAACAACATAAGCCCAAAATTTCGGTTTGATAATACCATCACGTGCATCGTTGATCATCGGGTGTGATGGAGCAACATGTTGTGGGGTTGACACGACAGCGTAGGAAGAGGGAGGACGTACAATAGATGGTTTAGTAACAGTTGGTGGACAACCAAGTTTATGTTCACTATTGTCAGTAGGTAAGAGAGATACAAAGACTAGAGTTGCTAGAGAACTTATGGATCTCTTATTTGAGAATGGAGGGGAAGGTAATGAAGTTGGAAGTTATGAGACAGTTGAGGGAATAGTGTTGGAAAAAAGGGGCATAGACATAAGACTGAGATAGAGACATTGGAGGCATGAGAGGAGGAAGGGAGGCCTTCTTTAAACAGAAAGAAAGACTAATTAATTTAAACAAATTGAGAAAGATAAAACTGACCAAATGGTTCCAGACATTTATATCCCTTATGACTCTCACTATAGCCAATAAAAACACGAGTTGTAATGAAAAGTAAATTTGTGGGAGGAGTTAACGGTGTTCATCGGTCGATCGGTGTCGGTTTTTGTTGAAAATTGACACTGAACTGACCTTATATATGGGTTACCTTAAAACTAAAAATCAAACCGATCGGTCAATTAAGTCAGTCGGTTTGGTCGGTTAAGTGGGTTAAAATGGTCAAATAAAATAGTCGGTTAATTCTGTTCATTTTTTTTATCTTTTTCATTTTTTTAATTAAAAACGTATTCATCATACATACAATTTTATATTGAAATTTTGAGAATTATTTTTTAAAAAAAATATATAAAATATATTTTAGAAACACATTTAAAATTAAGTTGATTTTACCATAATTTAATAATAAATCTAATTTATTATATGAAAATATTAATATTTTATTAACCGGCCAATTGAACCGATCGACTTAACTGACCAAACCGACCAAAAAAAATTGATTAACTTTTTTTTAACCGACAGCGACCGACATATACATGAATATCGACTGATCGCCTTTAATTCGGTCAGATTTGGTCAGTCAAATTGGTTTATGAGGAACGTATGAACACGCATAGGACGAGTAAGATCTTAGGCATGGATAGCAAGCAGAGCCAAACACACGTAGAAAGAAGTAATCAGGGACCCTTTCAAGCACCTTTTTCCATGAAGAGACGTTGTCAAGTGAATGAGTTGGTAAACTATGTATGATGTATATAGAGAAAACAAATAAATCCCACCAGAAAGTCAATGACATCCAAGCTTGAGCTAGAAGGGTCAAGCATATTTCAACTATGTGATGGTGTTTACGTTCAACTAGACCGTTTTGTTGGCTAGTGTGCGGACAAGAATGACAAAATTCAAATACCTGAACTTTCAAGAAGGAGAGTGAAGGAGTGAAATTCACCACCCCAGTAAAATTTGTAAGACTTTACTTTCGGATGAAAAGCAATGTTTAACTAAGGCTTTGTATTGTTTAAAGGCATCAAGGGCACTACTCTTGTTTTTTTAAGAGAAGATATGAGCAAAGCTTCTAAATGAGTCAACATAACTTATATAATAGTAATAACAAGCAATTGAGGGAACCAGTGACAGTACCCGCAAATCGTGAAACACAAATTCTAATGGCTCATTATCATAGAATAAAGATGGTTATAAAGAAGGTAAGGCGTGAGATTTGCTATATCTACATGATTCACAAAACTGTTTATTAAATATAAAGTACTGATATTACAAGACTTCAAGATAGTAGATAAGATTGGATCAGAGGCATGTCCAACAGGATAATGCCATATAGATTTTGGTAATTTAGAAAGAGAACGAACATAAGTAGACATAGAACCTGTAGGGGCCAAAGTTTTCAAAGAATAAAACTTTGACCTTACTCAACCTTATGCATGAAAAATTAGATGGAAAACAAATTTAACGAATAAACTAATAAGCATTAAATGAAAACAGTTTTTCAGTGGGATCCCAACCATTTAAGTAAGCATTAAATATCATTTATCCAAAAATTGTGGAATACAAAACATGCTAGGACTTCTCAATAAATCCACAATGGAAAAGATGAGTCGCGAATCTTAATAAGGGGTCCCTCAATATTATATTATGTGATATCCAAAGATTTTAGTGCAATGCTCCTCATAGTCAAACAACAGTTCAGCATCTTGGTTTAAGTACCTAGAAGAAATCCACAATGGAAAGGAGAAACTTAATAAGGGGTCCCCACACGGGATTCAACATGTATACAGTCAAAGAGCATATCACATAATATAATACAAGCCATAAATCAAAAATCAACATCATCAAGGGGTACACTGACCCAAATCTTCTAGTGTGGCAAGTGATAGAATGCCAACACCTCGTAGAGAGATCAACGACCAATGTCAAAGACCAAAAATACCCCTTGTCGAGTACCTGGACTATAGGTTAATATGGGTAACCTATGATAATGTGAGAGCCTCTCGACGAGCTGAGCTACCTGGTGGCCCTCAGGCCTCAAACACTCATGCCTGATGGTAGTACAAGAACCCCAAGCAGTGGGATATTGCCCACACCCACACTTCTAAAAACATGGCACCTAGGGAAAGTCAGGCGGATGTTGGTAGGTGTGGCTAACTGGGTGGTCTCTCGATCCCTGACAATACTATGAGTGAGAATATCGTCTCATAGTTTGGCACCTGATTAGATCCTCTTCCGGTACCTGTGTTCAGGTCATGTCTGCCCTGAACACCAATGCAGGTACTAAAATCACATGGTCCTCTGGGATGGCTTTAAAATATTTGGTTCCTTGTGGAACACTGAAATCTGGTCTCTTTTGGAGCGATTAAAAACTTCGGTTTCCTATGGAACACTGAAAACTAGTCCATTTTGGGATGATTAAAACTCATCAAATCATTGTGGCTAGTTCCCAATGGAACATCATGACCCAACATGTATAACAACTCAAAGTTGCTAGTTCCCTATGGAACATCCTGGCCCAACATATATAAACAACATCTCAAAATAGAATGATACATACAAGTACACTAATCACATGATCACATATCATATAGCATGGAAACACATTAGTCATCACGTTATCAATCAAACTCAATCAATATGCATACATGTTATTACACCACAGACCACGAGAAGGGGCAAGGTTTCCTTACCTGGGCGAATCCATAAATGAGCTTCTTAGCTCCAAATTCATCAATCGGTGAAGACCTGTATTCAAATATGGCCATATCGAATGAATGAGTTAGAACTAGCACCTAATACCATAAAAAATGGACTAAGGACGTCAAAATTATTAAAAGGGACCAAACTTCGAAAAACAGGTTTTTGGGTCTCGGGACTCGGTCAACTCGTTTGACCGGTTAAAGTTGATCAAATTCAGCAAAAAAAACTCTCTTTTCAATAATCCAAGCATAAAGGAATTTACACAAAATGTCAAGGACCTAAGATGGTCATTCACATAGATGGTCAACACTTTACTTAGTTTGGCCAACTTTAAAATAGAGAGATTAAGTACAACAATGGTTGTTTTTAACAATGGTGATTTAGTCTATCCCAACTCATCAACAAAGGAGTTTCTCACAATAATGGTTACAACGAAACAATCTAATACATGGAGTATTAGTAATTCAAGCCCAAGGAATTTACAAGGTCATCTAAACATGGATCTAAAATTAATGGCCAAGGATCAACTTTACAAGCAATGCAAATAGGTTCCCCAATATACACAACCAAATGACAATTTCATACTTTCCATTGCTTAATAATCATCTCATAAAACCAGTACAAGAAGTCCAAATTTTAACTTGGCTAAACAATTTAAACAGGGCTAAACATTGGTTTCAATAAACTCTAAAAAAACAACAAGGTTCTCACCGAAGGCGACAATTGGCAGCGGCTCACGCTGAACAATGGCCTGGAACCGGCAGACTACGACCAAACCTTTCAGCTAGGCGCGCGGCTTCGCTCGCGAATGAACAACGTGTGGCGACTTGAAGACTCGGCCTCTACAACAGCAGATGGCATGGGCTTCGCAGATGAGAAAGACGAACACTCACAACTTCTGTTTGGGTAAAAACGAACAAAAACGCCAATGAAGGCCTTGCGGAGGTCCAAAAATGAAAAAAGAAAAGAAAAAGGTGAAGAAGGGGTTACTATTTTTTTTTCTTTAAAAAATGAAGAAGATGAAGGAGCACATCCCTAAGTTAAATTAAAAAAAAAAATCTCTTTCCTTTTAACTTTAATATGATAAAATAACAATAAACATATTTTCCTCTAAACAAAACAACAATCTATTCTCTCTTCTAAGGGTGTAGTACATAAATGAAAAGCAAAAGGCATGGACCCACCTACTAATAACCCAATGATGCAAACATTAGTAATATATTTTCCAAGAAAGCCCCTAAAGCAAAACACTTAAAAATTACATATTTTCCTTGTTCACCTGTTATTTCTTAATCCCATTTAGGTTCTTATAATTAAGAAACCAATTTTTATTATTTATTTATTTATTTAATAATCTCAAACAATCAAAATGGAAAAACTTGGGTGGTTACAAAAGCAAACTAACTTAAATAGAGCACGACACAAGAGACTGAGCATAAGGAAAAGTAGCATTAGCTTCTGGATTGAAGATAAATCCAGGTAGGAGTGGGAAGCTTAGTAGAGGTATTTGATAGAGATCATCCTTAAGAACTCCCCGCAGCACAACTTTTCACATTCCCCTTTTCTTCTGAAGACAAAAAAAATAGTGAAATTCAATAAAGATATTGTTATCGGCTGTTAATTGTGAGATGCTAAGCAAATTGTGTTTAATTTGTTGAACATGGAGAATATTATTCAATCAAACAGGGTTACCAGATGGGCAAGTGTTCTGACCTTATCTTACCTCAATTCGATATGCTTACGCAATCATATTTGTTAGAATAATACTAAATGAGGTATGATGTGCAAGTATTCAAAGTAATAGTTGTAGTCAAGTTTTAATCTTTCTTAAAAGGTCATTCTTCTCAAGGATTTGGTTATGATCACTTTTTAAATCAATATGCAAGAATTGTATGGACAAAATGATCTGATTCAAAGATGAAATGGTAAACGCTTAAGTAAACAACAACAATCAAACAAAATAACAGTAAAACGCAACACATATGCACTTGACTGAAAAGTAAGGTAGATTAGGTTATTGAAATCAGATTGCTACAACATTGAACGTAATGGTAAGAAGTTAACAACTACTAACTTTAACAACTACCTCTCTCGAATCACATCATTCATGATAAATTCAAGTCAATCAGCACTAGTTAGAAGGTCATCTATAACTCTTCATTAAATAGCAAGAGAAAGTGTGTTCACCTAGTGTATACAATGCAAATCTTATACTATAATCCTCCTCTTGAAGTAATTACAGAATCATATTACAAATGGTTTGTCAGACGATATGTAATCAAATTGCTAACAGCAATGCATGACAACACAACATCTTCCGATTCAATGCTATCGTAATACAAAATCACATAATTCTAATCATACTTAATAGAATTAGTTTCTCATTGTTAAAAAAACGATCGTGTCAACAAATGTAACAGAAATCATGATTGAAAGTAAGAATCACAATCAGAAACAGAGTTCAGAATCGAAACTAATATGCGATCGCAATCGCGATTTCAGAATCAAACCACACGACTCAAAATTGAATCGAAACTTGAAGTAAACAACATAACACAACGATCATTCAATTAAACGTGTTAGAAGCCAAAATCGTAACAGAATATAAACAAAAAACGATAAACAATAAACGGAAGTAGAAGAAAGGATTAGAGAGAAAAAACATGGATTGAAGAATGCCAAAACATGCAATTCTAGATCTGAACGTTCTCTTTTGCTTCCAATCGCTACAGCTAACTCAATAAAACTCTCTCTAAATCTAACTAGAATTTGAAAATGACTTGGGATTCACTCTGTGCTTACAATTGCTCTCGCAATCTAAATATATATACAAAACTATTCAACGACTAAGATCAATCTGTTCCACCTCAAGATTCACACCACTCTTAGGATTCAGCCACGTGTTTAGTGAAACGTGCGGCTAAACAACCTCCTTCTTCAGTCAATATGCTTCAGCTAAACCTTGAAAACTGTCTTCATTGGTTTGAGATTCCTTATACCTACTTAAGCATTAAGAAAAATCTAGATTTAGCTTATCATACAAAAGATATGTTTAATCACACATTCATGCATATAATTTCAATATTTTGCTAAAAATCATTTTCTTCACAGATATTACTACTTCACAAATTTGCACATAAAACATTATGATTTAGCAATCAATTCTCTCTAAACCTTCTAATTTTTTACATCATTTTCTCTAAAAACTCCTTTTAGGCTAGCAAATAACTTTCATATTTGAGAGTTATCAACAAATAGTATGTGCAGTATTTAACTGAGAATCATCACCAAACTGCTAATGTTTCATTACTTGTGTAGTTTTGTTGGAGATTGAGATTACCAATATCGACGTAATGTGAGTGGTAGTTCCACTATCAGCTAACCAATACAGATTGTTAACGAGCTTAAGGGTAGTAACATGGGCAAATAGTTTGCAGAAGGACGTCGAACTGTTCAGCTACTAGCCTATTTGGGTTGTTAAACTACTACTCATCAAATTATTGATAGTATAAAGGAGAGATATTGATCATCCATGTTGCACAACTGACAATGGTATTTAAAATAAAAGATTCATTGTTTGAGGTGTTGGGAGGATTACCTCGTCCTCTACCGCAACCACCTCTCCCTCGAGAAGAGTTACCTCGAGTTGGGCTGTACAAAAAATTCGACAACCGGAGCAACTCAGATTATCCAATTGTGTTATAATTCTAATTAGGTTGGGTTAAGTTATGATTTTATAACTTTTGTTGGGTTGGGCTGGTTCTAGGATTGACCAATTTTTAGCTCATTTAACTCAACTTAACCCGAAGTAAAAAAATAATATATAATATACATATATGTGTTTATGTGAGAATAAAAATTAATTAATAAGATATGTTCTTAATATATTTATCATCCAACTTTTATTCATTTGTTTTAGATAGGAAAGAAGAGAATAACACAATTTGAGAACCCAATCCAACTCAGCCAAAAAATATAGGGTTGGGTAGGGTTGGATTTCTCTAATGCATAGGGTTGGACGGGTTGAACGATTGAACAACCCAAAACTTTAGATTGGTCCTAAAAATCACTCTTACCCAACCTGACCCGGACCATGTACACCCCTCCCTAGCCTCGACCATTTTGAGCATTGTCTCCTCGACCACTAGCACTTCCATTGTACCTTGTTTAGCGACTGATGGAAGAGCCTTATCAGTTGAAGGCATAGTTGACACTTTGTTCACCAAGATGCACGAAGAAGAGGATGGGGCAAAATGGTGAAGTGTTCCTTCAAAATTGATCAGAAGATCCTGCCATGACTTGACGTCTTGACTCTCGATAGTGCAAATGATTGGTATATAATCAGAGTCAAGCCCACCAAAAACATATGAGACTAGAACATAAATAAGAACTAGCGCCCCGACTAGCTTTAGATTGTTCGATGCCTCCTTCATGATAGATAGATATTCCATAAATTTGGTTGTACATTTCTTTGTATTTTGAAGAGAACCTCTGAGTTGGTTGATTCTTTCCTTGCTTGAGGCACCATACATTTTCTCCAGCGCATTATAGATTTCGTAGGATGTGGAAAGATTACGTCAGTACAACACTTGGGGTTATGAACCCAAATAGCCAACCAAACAAAGCGTGGTCAATGGTTATCCACTCTTCCAGACACGAATTAGAGATTGTGATGCTTGCTCCAGTATCGTTCGCCGATTCGATAGTTTCAGTGGGTTTCTCCTTAGTTCCGAAGACAAACTCATCCACCTTATGACCTCTAAGGATTGAAAGCACCATTCCTCTACACAATAGGTAGTTTTTGTCATCAAGCTTCAATGTGAGAACAGTGCAAAGGGATGCCCAAATGAGGAGTTAATCAGACTTGCCACATAGGGTGAAGCGTCCACAAAAATTAATTTCTTATGGGTTTCCTTGACAATCAAATAGTGCAGTGTCATACGGTAATTGTAAACTTATATATGTTTGCCTAATTCATGAAATTTGTAATTGTGTGATTTCTTAAAAAAAAAAAAAAAAAATCTAATTCTAATGGTTGAATCACACCAGGGAACCTGTATATTCTGTTGCGTTCAGCCTAAATGGTGAATACCTGCCCACCGGATCTCTTGATAAATCAATGCAAATATGACCATTTAAAGATGGCAAGATTGTTAAAAAAAAAAGAAAAAAAAGAGAGTATAATAGTGATTGATGAAATGAAAATTCGACGGGTCAAACGACTAGAAGGAATTCATTCCATTTCCTTTCTGTCCTTCCCCGCCACTCAAAACATGCCCATAACCATAACCTGGTATATTTGAAGTTTACTAGAACAAGGAAGGTTATAGAATCGCTGCCTGTTTTTGCCAACAACACTATTTTTGTGTCTTAGATTTCAGAGTCTGAGATACGAGAAAATTCAAATAGGATTAGCTTCATATCTTTTTGTTTTACTCCATGGAGGAGAGATTTGTACCCAGTGGAGGGCGATGTTCTCTAACCTTGACAATATACTTACCTAATCTTGTCGTGTCAACTTGTTCTGTTCCATCTAACTGTCCCTCTTGATCCCTGCTCTAACAAATTTTTCAACTACAAACATATTTGAAGTGGTGGAAATGATTCCAGGGATTCTTTCTCACCGTTTCCCCACAGAATTACCATGACATCAATTATTAATTTATTCTTACTTCCCTTCTTTTATCTCTTTCCTTCTTTTCCCGTCCATTCCCTTCCTCCTGTAGTCAATCATGTCCGTATGTCGAATGCTGGTGTAATTCTCATCTCACTGATTTTTTTTTTTTTTTTGATGATCAACTGATTGTTGTTCTGCAACATTATGTTTGTTAGGATTGCTTGACTGGCCATATCAAATTCTTCTCATTTTCTAATGAAAGCTGCTATTAAAGTAAAAGACTTTCAAATGTACAGATATTGATGCTCTGGATATTTCTTCGCACAGTTTTTCGCTTCGGGTGGAATTGAATTAGTTCCTTTGCCCATTTTCTAATCTATAAGCAATTGGATCTGGATTAAAATTTCAGTCAAGTGATTTCAGTTCAGAATACTTGATAAGAACATGAACCATAATGCAACAGAATCCTGATGGATTGTATAGCACAGCTGCCATTCATTTCACCAGTAATCTCCACAAGAACATAATCCATCTTCAAAGTGATGGAATCGATTTCGATCCCTCATTACAATTTTACGTCCAGTGATTTTTGATATCAACTTCATTACGACGTGGCAATCCGAACACACTCGCAAGTTCTTCACAATCTTTATGGTGGTGCCTGGTTGAGTACTGATAAGCCCAAACGCAATAGCAAGCTTCTCACTGTGAACTTCGAGCGATTGCTCTTTCTGTTCCTCCCCAAGATCATGTAAAACGATATCGGTCTGTGGCATGTACCCATGAGCTTTGAGCCAGCTATTTATCTCATTTAACATCATATAGACTTCTTTGCTTTTGGGATGTTTCCTCTCACCAGCAAGGAACTCATGTACCTTATTGTTAACTTCAATTGAGCTGCAACCAGGCTCCTTTTCAATGCCATGCTCTTTCATCAATGTTCTCATCTTTGCAACTCCTTCCCAATTGCCTGTTGCAGCATATATATTTGAAAGAAGAACATAAGTCCCTGAATTTGCAAGCTTATTGTCAAGTAGAAACTCTGCAATCTCCTCTCCCAATTTAATGTTACCATGTAGTGTACACGACCCTAGCAACGTTCCCAATAGAACAGGATCGGGTGCAATCGTCATGTTCTTCACGAGTTCATATGCTTCCTCTAGCTTTCCAGCACGTCCAAGAAGATTAACCATACATCCATAATGCTCAACCTTCGGTTTGATTAGGTATTCAACACTCATCAATCTGAAGAAACTCCTACCCTCCTCCACCAAGCCACCATGGCTGCAGGCACTCAAAATGGCAATGAAAGTAATATCAGTTGGCTGGTATCCGTTTTCGGTCATTTCTTCAAACAACTGCAATGCTTGTTGGCTAAATCCATGCATGGCATACCCCGTAATCATCGAATTCCAGGCAACTGTATCCTTATCTCTAATCCCATTGAATACCAAACGCGCATCTTCCAAGCTACCGCATTTGCTATACATATCAACCAATGCAGTGCCCACATGAACGTTCATGTGAATGTTGGTATTCTCGATATACGAATGAACCCACCTTCCAGATTCGAGGGCTCCAAGCTGCCCACACGCCGAAAGCACAGCGAGAACAGTTACTTCATTGGGCTTAACTTTTTCCCTCAACATTCGCCTGAAAAGCTTCAAAGAGTCGTTGGGAAGACCATTCTGTGCATAACCACCAATCATCACATTCCAACAAACCACATCCCTCTCATTCATCCCGTCGAACAAGGCTCGTGCCTCGTCAAGCTCCCCCAGCTTCGCGTAGCAAGTAAGCATGGCAGTTAGAGAAACCAAACTTCTCTCAGGCATTTTATCAAACAGTTGACGCGCACAGATGACATCGCCCCCTCTGGCGTACACATCGACCAGACCCGTTCTAACATACAAATCGGAATCAAACCCAAGCTTTATTGCTTGGCAGTGAAGGGCTTTTCCAGGTTCAAGCGAGCAGGATTTCAGAACTGAGGAGAATGTGAACACATTGGGGTCGACACCGCGGGTTAGCATTTGGGAATAATAATCGAGAGCAAGGTCAAACAATCCACATTGTACGTGGCTATGGATGATTGCACTATACGAATAGACATTGGGTTCATCGGAGGTGTTGAAAACGGCCACGGAGTAATCAAGCCGGCGGAGGGCCGCGTAGGAGCGTTGGAGCTTGAAATTTATAATGGGGTTGTGGTAAAGCCCGTGGCGGAGAAGAGAAGCGTGGATTTGAAGCAGGCAGTCGACGGATTTGGATTTATCAATTAGTAACGCGAATCTTTCTGATTGCTGGAAACGATCTGAAGTTGTGCCGGTGGAAGAAGAAGATGGTAAGGCGGCAGATGAACGGTTGGTGGTGACAATCGGCGGCGGCGAAGGAGGTGAAGCTGTGAAAAAGGAAGAAGATGACATCGTCTGGGAATTAATTCAAGCTTTTGACGCCATGGAAATTCACGTTTTGATTTATTGGTACACAGAGAGCAGAGAAGTTCAATTTCGTACAACACGAGATAACTAGCGGATCAAACTTTTGACCTTGATCGAGAACAAGTTTTACTTCGATTCAAATGAGTTAAATTTTTTTTAGGTTTTTAACTTTCGTTGATTTCGATTCAATAAGCATTAATTTTTTTCTAATTATAAAGATTAAAATTGAATGGTTGATTGAGAAATTTGGGTTAATCATAAATTGTCAAATCATTATCTCAAATTTAATGATAAAATGAAATTAACCTTTGAAACAATATTTCTGAAAAATTAAATTGGATCAAAAGTTTGTTTTATTTTGAAATTTGATCAAAATTAAATAAGACACAAGTTTAATTGGTGACCCAAATTTATATGAAGACTCATATCCATATAACAAGTCAAATGGGCCAAGCCCAAGGCTCAAGCCCAAAAGCTCATCAAGGCTCAAACCCAGAGTCAGTAGAAGCTCTATAAATAGTGAATCTTTCATTCATTTTTAGGATCCAGAGATTTGAAACTACATAGAGAATTCATCAACACGAAAGACTTTCAAATTTCTAAGGATCAAAAGACACATAGAAGGTGAAGCGATTTCATAAGCAAGTCGCTCAAACACGAATAACACACATCGTATTCATCACAAGCAGATCATCAAAGAAATCAAGAAGTCCACGATCAACAAATCAACGACCGATCCAAAGATCAACAAGTCAACGACCGATCCAAATATCAATCAGTCAACGACCGATCTCAAGATCAACAAGTCAGAGACCAACCATAATAAAGATCAACAAGCCAAGGCCGATCGAACACCAACAAATTTAACTTAAAAAACAAGCTGCAAAGCCCTTGAGACAATTCTACATTCGAGATAAGCTGCGAAGCCCTCGAAGTATTTGTATATGAGAGAGAAAGAATCAGATGAACAAATTAGAGATTGTACTCCACATTCGCACACATTCAAATCAATACAAATATATATTTCTCATTTACACGTGTCTCGCTCTCCTATTTTGCGGTGAAATCTCGTGTGAACAAATTGACACAGCTAGTGGGACCTCTCTACCTCTTATCTCATTCTCTCTCACAAAATTAAGCATGACATCTGAAAACGTCACATCAAAATCTTTTGACGTATCAGAGACCTCAATGTCGTCGCCAAAAGTTACAATCAAGTTTGCTGCAGCAACAGAAGCTACAATCGCATCTGAAAGGAAGATAATTGCTTTATATGCTTATGCTGGATCTGAATATGTGACACGAAACAGCTCAAAGTCGACCAAGATAAATGAGTCTCAGATTACACCTCAAGTAATTGCGATCAAGCCAATTACGCAGCGGCTCGAAGAAATTTCAGATAAAGTCATTGTCAAGAACAATCCCGACGTGATGTCTGTAATGATGGTTAGCGTAGAAGCTGACGACAGAATGGCAGAGTTTGAGAGAAAGCTCGAGCAAATGCAAAGAGCAATTGAGGATCGAGACTTGGTGATTATCTTCTTGAAAAATCAATTGCAGAATAGAGAAGCAGGTGAATCAAGCCAAACTCCAATTGAACGAAGAAATGATAAGGACAAGCTCCTAGAGGAACAACCACAACAGTCAACCTCGATCGCGTCCTTATCGGTCCAACAGCTGCAGAACATGATCATAAACTCCATCAAAGCTCAAACTGGTGGGTCAACTCAAAGTTCTGTTTTCTACTCCAAGCCATATACAAAAAGAATAGATAACCTAAAAATGTCAGCTGGGTATCAGCCTCCTAAGTTCCAACAATTCGAAGAAAAGGCAACCCCAAGCAACATGTCGCGCACATCATAGAAACTTGTGAAATTGCTGGCACTCGAGGAGATCTTCTCGTCAGACATTTTTTTCAATCCTTAAAAGAGAATGCATTTGACTGGTACACTAATCTAGAGGCTGAAGCAATAGACAGTTGGGGAGAGTTGGAGAAAGAATTCCTTAATCGCTTTAATTCCACGAGACGTACTGTCAGCATGATAGAGCTGACCTATGCAAAACAACATGAGGGAGAATCTGTTGTCGACTACATCAATCGTTGGAGAGCTCTAAGTCTTGATTGCAAAGATACAAAATTTTAAGTTCAGTCTATTTTTCTAAAAAAAAAAATACATTTCATGAAGAAGACATTCAAGTTCGAGGTCGTCGTCGCCGCTGCTCTCTTCAAGTTCGAGATCGCCAGATATTACAAGAACTCAAACTCAAGACCTCAATTATAATACCAAGTAGTATTATGTACAACACCAATTAAGCTAATAGCTTAAGATGATAGGACAGGGTAAATTTAATCATGTTAACTACCACGCATCTATCTCTCATATTTGGTTGAGTCAATGCTCTACTTTTGAAGATGCGAATAGGGCATATCTCTATCTTAAGGCCAAACAAATACATCATGTTCATTCAAGTCATTTTGGTAACATTTCAATTTTTGATGAAATTATTATTTTTCTTTGTCAAATCAAGATTATGGGGGCAAGCAAATCTTCTTAAATTCAAGCCAAGAAAATCGACACAACTTCATTTTCGAAGATATAAGCAAGTTTCAAATTAAGCTCAACTTAATCTACATCAAGTGAAAGGAATATGTTCAAAAGTATGACCTAAATTCAAGCACTTCTAAATAAACTTGATAAGGCAACCCTAATTCTCAGCCAAAGTTCCAAGCTTATAATGAAGCAAGAACCCTTTGGATCTAAGAGATTAATACCTTCTTATGGATTTGGAACAACCAAGAGGAAAATGCTAGAATTTTGATTACCTATTTGATCAAAGATCCAGAAGCAAGATATGGAAGATCTTGTTCTAGATTGAGTCACTCCACAATCAAACTTGATCAAGGTTAGATTGAATGGCTCACATGCATTCTATCACAAGAATTGCAAAAGAAATGATCTCTTCTAGAGAACTATTTTTCATTCATCCAAAATCTCTCCTTTTACAACTAAATTCTTGGCTTTTATAGCCTCAACAAATTGTAACCTAAAATATTAAAAACATATTTAAAATTGAAAAATTAAATAAAATATTCTAAAATTTAAAAATTAATGTTTATTAAGCTAACTCCAAATGCTCTAACTCTTCTAGAGTAGTTGAGGATCTTGTGGAATTCCATGATCATTATCAAAACTGGCGCTTCATGGAGTCAAATGAGCAAAAATCAAGTTCATGTTGCAACTGAAAACTATCATTTTTTCGAGATTCATCCATACATATTTGTGCACAAACCTCAAAAAGGGGCATTTGTTGACTAAGAAATTTAAGTCAATCATAAATTTCCACATCATCATCCCAAATTTAATGATAAAATGAAATTAACTTTTGAAACAATATTTCTCAAAATTAAATTGGTTCAAAAGTTTGTTTTATTTTGAAATTAGATCAAAATTTAATAAGACACAAGTTTAATTGGTGGCCCAAGTTCATATGAAGACCCATGTCCATGTAAACAAGTCCAATGGGCCAAG
>JBBMEG010000024.1:4053243-4086719 GCA_037832605.1 Cyclanthera cordifolia
GAATTTTGGTTAAATTATAAATGTGGTCCCTATGATTTCAAGAAAGTTAGAATTTAATCTTTATGATTTAAAAATCTTTAGATTTGGTAAAAGCTCATAGAATTTTGGTTAAACCCTAAATTTAGAGCGAGAAATAAGCTCATAGATTTGGTAAAAGCTATGGTTTGAATTTTGGTTAAATTATAAATGTGGTCCCTATGATTTCAAGAAAGTTAGAATTTAATCTTTATGATTTAAAAATCTAGACTTTTGTTCATATGGTTTAGAGAAATATAGAATTTAGTCTCTATTCTTTAGAGAATTTAGAATTTAGTTCTTATAGTTTAAAAAAAAAAAAGAATTTAGTCCCTATGAATTAATAAAACCTAAAAACTAGTCCATTATTCGTAAATCATAAGCAAATTAAGTACCTAGATATAACTTTTGATGTATGAATGATACTTTTTTTTTTGTCCAGTCAATTACTTATCTTGCTCTCTCATCATTAAACACATAAATAATTAACTTCTACGTATTTTATTCATTAACAATTACGAACGCATAGACTATTTTTTAGATTTTATTAAATCTTAGGAACTAAATTTTAATTTTTCAAGGAACTAAATTGTAGATTTCTCCAAACCATAAAAGCTAAAGTCAAGAGTCTTAAACCAGAGGGATTAAACTCTAACTTTTTTTAAACCATATGGATTAAATTTATAATTCATCCTTACATTTTTTTGATAAAACTTTAGAGAGAATTCTATGGTACCTTTAGTAAAACTAACAAGAACACAATATAGGGCGTAAAACATTGTGAATTTTCATTCCACAAAAAGACTTTCTTCTCCACCTTTCGAGAGGGTGATTCCCTCCTAATACAAGATCTTACCCAGTTATTGTTTTTCTTACCTCACTCTTCAATACAAAAAACAACTTAAATACTAATGACCAATAATAATAATAAGAACAAAGTACTAGAATAAAATAAAATACTAAAACATTCCATCAAGTTGAATTACTGTCTTGCCCTTCGTTCCCATTGTTCCTTTCCCTTCGTGTATACGCATGCGAGATAAGGGGTCTAACATATCTTTGCTTGTTGACTAACTCATTGTCCTCAAGTGGGAATAAGGAAAATTATTGGCAGATGAATGTTGTTGATTCCCATGTCGCTTCATGTAAAGGTAACCAAACCCTCTCTACTCAATCAAAACCTCAAGTTCTTTTATCTTTACGTTCCACTGATATGCAAAGATAGAGTATGGTTGGGCTTCCCATTAATAATCTTAGGTTAGGGCAGGTGCCTTTTGTAGGTAGTCATGGTGTTCCTCGATCATCCCTTTCAACTACAACACGTGAAAAACTGGATGAATATTTGATCTTCTTGACAGCCGTAGGCGGTATGACACCTTTCAATTTGTTCTTTCACGGGGTAAGATTCAAAGAACTTGGGTCCTAATTTATTTATTCTTGTGTTTCGCTACAAAAGATTGGTGATACGACTGAATTTTAAGATATAACCAAGATCTTACCTTGTATTCCATATCTCGGTGATCCTGATCGACCTGCTTTCTCATGCCCTTCTAAGGTAAGGTTAAATGTTAATCATGTTAAGTGTGGTGCCTTAAAGGCCCTATAAATTAGTATTTAAAGAACAAATATTTAATATTAGATATTTAATGTTAAATTTTTGTTATTAACAATAGTTATTATTTTCATTAATTTGGCATATAATATTCAAATGTCATTCAGCCTTATTACATTATTTGGATTAATGTAAATATGCCTATGGTTATTCGAATGTCCACTTGGATAAGTATGTGGGACATACAAGTAGATCTAGTTCCTAGTAAATAACCTAAAATGTCTATAGTATATGGATTAGGGCTTAGGTGCCTATGAAAAATTAAAGTTTTGCACAAGACAGGACCAGAAGTTTTATGATCGAGCTAGTACTTTCGTTATAGACTCACATCAACTACTTTGCTAAGGATGAACATATGTCAATGTGATCTAAATCTTGAGAGGGTTATGAACTCCCACTTTATGAAAGCGTCATTTGATGTGCATGGGTGAGACCAACAAAACAACGATAGGTCAATAAGTCTCCCACATTGGAGATTGTTGTAGTGAGTGGTTAGGAATGCAGTGTCACAAGAAGAAATTCACGTCTTCCTTAATATTGACGAAGAAGTAGAGTTATTCTCTTAAGAATCAATTCCGTGACTTGAACAAAGGGATCTCGCCTCTCATTGGCTCGATAGGACATTCGTTTATAGTCGGACTATGAACAACTTGTTCATTAAAGGAATTAGTGACACTTAAGGAGAAAGATGAAATCATAGGGGCAGAATGTACATTTTGACATAGTTGTGAATTTCGAACAAGCTCGTGAAAGATCATATAACAGATACTTATTTATATTTGTGGATACTAACTTGTCTTATAGTGCGAGAGACATCAGTATAGACCTTAGTGAAATAAGCATGTAATTAACAAAGAGGAATTGAATCCTTGGTTATTGTAACTTTCAATCTATAGGTCTATCGGTCTCGGGACTAGCTTAAAATTGCTAGTACACTATTTTATTATAATTTATATTATTATATAAATTAAATATTAAATTTGTTGGACATAAATAATAGAAGTGTTAAGTTTAATGGGTTAAACTTAATCAATATATTGGATACATTAATTTAATATTTATTGGATAAATATTATTGAAGAAATATATTAATTTATTGAATAAATTAATTATAAATAATTATGAGATAATTATTGAGAGTTTTTAGTTATAAATATGTTAGACACATTGAGTTAATAATTATTTGATAATTATTATTAAATTTGAGAATTATAAATTAATATGTTGGACATATTAATTGGTTTAATAATTATGGATAATTATTAAAGGAGAATAATAATTAATATGGTGGACATATGAATTAGATTAATAATTATTGGATAATTATTAAGAAAATTAATATATTGAATATATTAATTATAGAGATTTATTCATACAATAACATATTAAATATATTATAATTTTGGATTTTATTCGATAGATATCAAATAAAATAAAATAAATAATATATATGATATATTGTTGAAATAAAAAAAATCCCTCCTAGTAAGGAGGGGTGAAAATTTAGTAACTCATGGGGAGGTAGTGAAATTCGAATTCTTTATTTTAAATTGGGAAGAGAAAATTTTTTATTTTTCCCAATATCTTTTATTATTGAAATTTTAAAAATATTATATTTTCCTAAATTATAGATTTACTTCTCTATTATAAATAGACGGACGGTGTATGAGGTTCATTCTCATCCCAATAGTTTAGAGTAACTCAATTAAACTCTCTATGAATAGATTCATCTTTTTCCTTCTAACTAAAAAAATTTCAAGCTCCCAATCGCTCATCAATCAAGAAAGGTTTGAGAGGATTTGTCTGTGATTTTCCCAACATAAAGACCCAGACTTATTTAGAAGTGTCATTCATTGTAAGTCTTTATGTTTTTATCAACAATTAATCACCTAAGGGTTGCACGTAGATTAATTAATGAATAATTAATTGGATTAATTATTATTTAAATTTTGTGGTAACACCCACACTTTCGCTTTGTTAATTGCATGCTCGTACTCCACAATTCTCAATAACCGGTATTAGAGCCTGGTTGTAGGTGATTATTGTTCAAATCTTTTTATTGATGGGTTGCAATTTATTTTCATTTGATGAAATTTTGTAATTTTTTTTAACTAAAGGTTTATTGTTTGACATTAAAATTTTATATTTTTATTAGGGCTGAAAAAAATAACAAAAAATCGACAAAATTGAACTGAACCAAACCGATTCGATTTTTTAGAACAATATTGGATCGATCAATTTGGAATTTTAGAAAACTGACATATATCGATTTAATTTTGGTTCATGATGGAAGAACCAATCAAAATCAAACCGAACCGAATATATAAATAATAAGATATATATATATATATATATATATATGCGTGTGTGTTAGTATTTAAATTTGATAGAAGAACCAATTTAAATGTAAAATCTGAAATAAAAGTATTGTACATATTGCAATACTTATGAAAAGGTTTTTGTTAGTAAAACGAAAGTGTTTATAATAAAATTTAAAATTAAATTGTGAATTTACAAAAAAAAATTTGAAAAATAAACCAAAATTTTTATTGAAATAAATATTAAAAAATGAACCAAACCAAATAAAACCGAACCAATTTTTTTGAATTTTATTGGACATCGGTTTGGACCCAATTATTGAAAAACTGAGTATATTGGTTCGATTATTGGTTTGGCCGAAATCACCCCTAGTTTTTATATATCTTCTTTAAATCCAATAGATCGGGTATATGGTTTTTGTTAAGGCTACAATTTCTCATTATATTCGCAATTGTGTACATGCTTATATGTGTGGAAACTAAGGTTTTCTTTTGAGCATAATGATTATATTCAAAGTGAAATTAAATATAAATTGATACCTCTATTTTATGATATCAACAAATAAAAATCTTAAGATTTTTTTTATCAAATATCTTTGGAAGAAATTGGAATGATAAATTGATATTTTGAAAAAAAATTTATTTTTGACGAACATCTTTAGAAGATATTGAATGATAATTTAAATTGAAATATCTTGAATATTATTATTATTACCCAAAAACATTTTTTAAAAATAGATCAATATTTTGGGAAATATAAAGGTATTAATTAGGGTTAATATTTCGAGAAAATATGGGTAACCATAATTTTAAAAGATAATAAAATAAAGATTTCAAAATTAAATCAATTATATTTTGAAGATTTTTTATGGGATAATTTTAGGAAATCTATAAAATTTATGTTTATTTAAATACTAATTTTTTTTGGAAAATATTTGGGAAATATTTAAAGTGGTAAAGAATCTTGAAGATGAAAAAGATGAACACTCAAGATATGTCTTGCAGAAACAAATATAATATGATTGCATTTTTTTTTTTTTTACTTTCTAGAAATATGTCAAACATAAAATCGGTCAATTACTTATTTAAATTATATGTTACTTGTTAGCATGTCTTGATTGTTGAGTAAAACATGTCATATACATTTAAAATCTCACCATAGGTTAAAAAGATTCATGCATCCTAAATATGTATTAAATACACTAGATATATTTTAGGATTTGGATTTCATAATTAGGATTGTTCCACATGTATATCTCACAAATGAATATTGGATGTTTATTTTTTCTTAATTATATGAATGCATGTATTATGTCTATTATTTTTGAAAAATATATTTTCAAAATAAAACCCAAATATTCATTTAAATTTGCTATAAAAATGAATATAATCTTTTTAAATTGTTTTAAAATGGGTAGAGCCTAATAATCCATAAAAGTGATTAGAATTAATAGAATTAGTTACTATCACTTGATTCTTTAGTTAACATGATTAATTAAAGAGCAATTTGATACTGTAAGGATTGATTGGAAGGGAACTTTGCCTAAGAATGGTTTTGTCTATGATTGATGTATTTAAGATGACAGTTTACAAAACACCTCTACTTGGGAACGCGATCTGGGGATTGAAACGACCATGGATTATAGATCACTTTATGCAGGCACAAATAATGTGATTCGGTTTTTAAAGTAAAAACGCGATAATTCACATTAAAATCAATCTAATCAACATAGGTATAAGATTAAGACCTGAATGAACAAGATTAGTCTAGTTCATAGAGAACCCTATTTCAAAATAGATATTGGGATAAGGATCAATGTCAATTGATCATATGATCTCTATTAAAAACTGCATCGTGAGATCTTGGTGGGGCTATGTGTCGGCAACTTTGAGTCGACTCCCTCTAATATGTGTTCACTATGGTCAATATCAAAGCACATTTTCTAAAAGAAATAGAACTGTGATTTCAATTGGTAACTGAGCTAGCGTACAACGACACTTATTGAGAGAGATTAACGATTTTTAATTGATGGGCTACACTATTAATGGATTGGTTAAGAAGTTAGCCTATTTCTAGATCAAAAAATGATAAGTGGAACCATAGGGATAAGAGCTATCTTGATATTGAGTTTCTGGTTGAGAAGAGTCTCACGCTAGGGAGAAGCATTTGACCTATCCTACTACGACACTTACTCTAAATCTTTGTAATTGTATCATGACATTAATCAATATCTATACGGTTTCAATGATTTTAACTTGTGAAGTTTTAAAATTAGTTTTTATGTCAAAACCATGAATAACGTTTTTAAATGACAATAAAATTGAAATGTTCTTTTAACTTATAATCGAGCAACATGCCTAAAATCACTAATCTCATTATTGTCTAGTGACAATCTAATCGAAGAAAATCTATAACATTTGGAAAAATAATATCAACACGATTCTTATTGTTATACGGAAAGAAGTTTATTTTAATGGAATCTGGTTATCTAAACCTGTAGCCTATGCAATGAGAAATGTTCGCTAGATGCATGTTCATTGGCATGGTTTTAATGTAAAGACTGAGTCTATATGCTAGCGCACATCTCGGACGTCTTGGCCAAGAAGCCTTAGAGCATGGTCACGACTTATGACAAGATAAAATCCCTTCATTGGATGTTTGGGTAGTCTTTAAGTCAAGGAAAGCGTGATGCCTTAGATAGAAATTTATAATGCAAAAGTGAAGGCGGGGACATCGATTAGAGAGAATGTTCCTTAGATGATGACACACTTTGATATTGCACAAATGAATAAGGCATAGAGAAGTCTAACAATGCAAATTTTATTCTTAAGAACGCTACTATTTTATATAAACTTAAAAGTAGAGACAAGTGTTGTCTCAAAGAAATTCAGTTCAGGTGATTGGAGATTGGACCTCAAGAACAAAGCTTGGAGATTGGACCTCATAGGCTAATATATAAGAAGAGAAAGTTGAATAAAGGCAATGCATCCAAAATAAAAATAGTAAAAACCAAGAAGGATGAAAAATGTTTCCATTTTCACAAGCTTGGCTATTGGTAAAGAAACTGTTCATAAGAATAATAAAATGAAGAAGAATGACAAGGAATGTATGGATTTACTTATACTTGAGCCCTGTTTAGTTGGAGAATCTTCCAACTCCTAGATAGTTGATTGAGGAAGCATTGAACATGTGTGTTCTTCATTTAAGGGAATTGACAATTGGTAGTAGTTAGTTATTGGAAAAATAGTCATAAAGGTCAGAACTGAAAAAGTGGTTTCAAACATAACAGTTAGAAACGTCTAAGGGTAATAGTCACAAACAAATGACATAGAATTTCTCATAAATTCAATACATATCTTTGGCATCTAAGGTTGGGTCACATAAACTTTAATATGATTGAAAGGTTAGTAAAAAGTAGTTCTCTAACTAGGTTAGAGATGAACACTTTACCTATATGTGAATCTTGCATAGAAGGCAAGATGACCAAAAGACCATTTACAACAAAGTGAGTTAGAGCCAAACAACCCTCAGAACTTGTACATTTAGACTTGTGCGATTCGATGAATGTTAAAAGTTAGGAGGGTATGAGTGCTTTATATCCATTTTTTGGATGACTACTCTAGATATGTGTATCTTTATCTAATGCAGCATAAATCTGAAACTCTTGAATTGTTCAAGGAGTTTAATGCTAAGGTTAAGAACCAATTAGATAAGAGGCTTGAACATTGTGATCATATCATGCAAAGAGTATATGGAATTGAAATTCCAAAACTACTTGTAGAACATGAAATAACATCTGAACTCTCAACACTTGAAACACCTTTTACATAATGGAGTTTCAGAGTGGAGAAAAATAACCCTTTTTGAAATGCTTCGGTGGATGATAAGCTTTGCTCAACTACTAATATCATTTTAAGATACATGTTGAAGATCGAGTTAAATTTTTTGAACATGAAACAGTTAAAGAGTGTCTCGAAGACACCCTATAAGTTGTGGAAAAGACGTAAAGGTAGTTTACGTCACTTCATGATTGGGAAAAGTTCAACCTATGTTATGACTAAAAATCCTAAGAAGTTAGATCCACGTCCAAAGTTATGTCTATTAGTAGGTTACCCCAAGGAAACGAGAGAGGGTAACTCATATGAGAATAAAGTATTTGTGTTGACAAATGTAACATTTTTAGAAGATAATTATGTTAGAATCCATAAACCTCGATGGGCCATAATGTTGAAAGAATTCAATTTCGATAATGCTATAAATCCTACAACAAAGGTTGTTACATGAAGGTCAACAAGGGTTGTTGACAACTCACTAGCATCGGATGTTGGAAACTCATCAGCAAGAATAGTTGATAAATTCTTGAGATTTGATAGTCAAATCTCGCCCTGTTAGGAAAGTTGTTTACCTCGACCCAATAGAAGGATTATGAGCAATACGATTCCCTATACAGCTGTCTTGGAGACACTGAACATTATTCAGGATAATGTTGAAGATCCTTTGTCTCTTAGCAATGTAACGAATGATATTGATCGAAAATAGTGGATAAAATCCATGAACCTCGAAATGAAGTTGGTGTACTTCAATTCAGTTTGGTTACATATATGCACAAAAAAAGAATGTTAGGCCTATTGGGTGCAAGTGGATCTACAAGCGAAAAATGGATGTAGATGTGAAGGTGCAAACCTTAAAGGCTAGACTTGTAATAAATGGCTTAACTTAAAGAGAATGAGTTGATTATGAAGAGACCTTTTCCTCCTAATGCTATGCTAAAGTCTATAAGGATTCTCTTATCCATTGTCTCATATTATGACTATGTGTTATGGCAGATAGATGTCAAAACTACATTTTTTTTATTGACAATCTTGAAGAGGAAATCTACATGAACCAACCAGAGGGGTTTGTATACAAGAGACAAGAGCAAAAGGTTTGCAAACTTGTTAAATCCATATATGGATTGAAGGAAGCGTGCAGGTCTTGGAACAAAAGATTTGATAATGTGATAAAATCATATGGTTTTGAGCTAAACATTGATGAACCTTGTGTTTACAAGAAGATCATTGACAAGAAAGTAACATTTATATTGTTATATGTAGATGATAACTTACACATTGGTAATGATGTAAGTGTGTTGATTGATATCAAGTAGTGGCTAGCGAACCAATTCCATATGAAGGATTTGGGTGACGCTTCGTACGTTCTTGGGATACATATAATAAGGGATGAATCCAAGAAAAAGCTAGCAACATCACAAGCATCATACATTGACAAGACGCTTGTCATATATTTGTTGAGTGATTCCAAAAAGGGCCAACTACCTTTTATACATGAAATCTCAATGTCTAAGGAAAATAGTCCTATGAGAACTCAAGTGGTTGAGAAAATGAGACAGATTCCCTATGTATCGACGGTAGAAAGCTTGATGTATGCTATGTTGTATACAAGACCAGAAATTTGCTTTGAGGTAGGTATTGTCAGTAGATATCAGTCAAATACAGGATTTGATCACTGAATGGTAGTTAAGAATGTACTCAAGTATCTTAGGAGAATGAGGAATTACATGCTTTTGTACAGTCTTAAGGATTTGATCCTTACTGGGTACATAGACTTTGATTTTCAAATTGATAAACACTCTAGGAAGTCCACATCAGGATCAGTGTTCATCCTCAACGACTCGGTTGTAGTTTGGAGAAGCATCAAACAAGGATGCATCGAAGACTCTAATATGGAAACTGAGTACATGACACTTATGAAGCAGCAAAAGAGGCAGTATGGTTGAGAACATTTTTAGCTGATTTGAAAGTGGTTCAAGGCATGGATAAGCTAATCACTTTGTATTGTGATAATAGCGAGGATGTGGCCAGTTCCAAAGAACTCAGAAGCCATAAAAGCGGGAAGCATATAGAGAAGAAATATAACCTCATTAGAGAGGTAATTCATAAAAGCGAAGTAATTTTTACCAAAATTGATATGGCTAATAATGTTATTGATTCTTTTTCAAAGTCTCTCACAGCTAAAGTGTTCAAGGGTCACCTAAAAAGTATGGATATACATAAGGCGTCTTCTATTGGGAATAATGGGGTAGGAGCATGTAATTAATGCGGGAGAGTATGTCATTTAGAGAGTTATTTAGCTTACTTTTACTAAGATTTCATGTATTTTAGAAATTAATATCATAAGAAAAAGCATGAGATTGATAGAAATTAAGCTAAATACACCATGTTGTCATTTTAGGCATCAAAACTATGAAATATGTTGAAAGTACACTTTTATGGCATAATATTGATTATTTTCTGCATTTTGTTGACTAAAACTAATTAATGTTGTGAGCATTCATATTAGCATATGAATATAGATGCTGAGGGCATTAGACAAGTCTAGTCAATCCCAATTCTGGGCATATTCTTAATAATCGTGAATAATTCTAGATGCTAACAAAGACAGTACCTTCCCAATATTGGTTGCATTCTACCCGCATCAGAAAAAATATCTACAAGCAAGGATACTTTGGCAACAAGTTAATGCAACAAAAAATAGATTCTAAGACCATAGATGTGGTATAGTGGGGAGAAAAACAAAGGTTTCCTTATCCTATAAAATGGACCTTCAACCAGCAAATCAAATGTCAAATTTTGAAGTCAGTGTGAAAGTCAATTGTTTTTATTGAATTCTAAAAAATTGGAGAGAGAAAGAGAGAGAGAGTTTTTCCCACAGTTGAGAATATTGTGACTATTGAGGGCATTGTATTCAACTATCCTCGAAGAAGTTAAGTTGTAAGGTAGCCACTAAAAAATCTTTAACATTGTTTGTGAGTATCAAATAAGCAATAGATTTCTCCTTCCATTCCTTTTCTGACTTTAATTTTTATCCAACCTTTATTTATTTATTGTAACTAATTTATTTTTTTAAACTATTTATTTTAATGCAAGTTCTTCTACTTACTATTTTGCTATTTATTATTATTGTTTTTAGTTTAAGCTTTATATCGTGCTTTTAATTTTATGTTGTAGTTATGTTTTGTGTGAAAATAATATTATATTTAATAGGAAAACAACCAATGCCTATTGCATTATTAACGCTACACACATATCTTATTAAGTTATTGAAAGTTTTATGAATATTAGGGAACTCACTTAATTAATTAAGGCTAGGAAGAGATTATAGTTTTAACAGTAATTTAATTAATAAGGGTCAACCAACCATCCACTTTTTGTTTGCTTTTTACTTCATTTCGGGAGAAATTGATGAATTGAGATCCTTACTGTTGTTATTAGGTCTCTATTAGGGTTTTCAATAGGCTTAAGGAGGCACCCCATAACCGTCTCACATCCTTAATGTGGATAGAATTAAGAGAGAATATACTTTGAGAGAAGACATTGATGTGCAGCATAAACTATGCTTCTTACCACAAAATTTCCTTAGTTAATGATTTATGTATCCTTAGTATTGATGTATTGAATGTTACTTAACACTCCTTTTTGTTTATCATACATATTTCAATATAGTGAGTATTGTTCTTGATGTTGTTTGACTGTAGATAATGCATGTCACATTGAGCATGTATTGCTCATATGCATGCACTAAGTGCTTAGTGGGAAGCTTTTATAGAAAGAAGCTTGGAACTTTTAGTTAGGATGAAAAAGAAAACTCTGTTTTTATAGAAATTTATTTGTTTGAGAATTAGGTTACTTTGAACTGAGTGTGATAAGAATGAAGACTTCCTACGCCTCATTTTTAGAGTAAAAAGGTGAATTTTTAAATTAGGAAAATATAATATCTTTAAATATCCAATAACAAAGATTTTCCCTTCCCAATTTAAAATATAGAATTCGAATTTCACTCTCTTTCCTAAGGTGGAACGAATTTTCAGTCCCAAATAATAGAGGAATATTCGAATTTAGTTAATAAATCTCATATATTGTTTTATTTATTTTTAATTGATTTTTATCCAATAAATCTCAATTCAATAATATATCTAATATATTATAAATAAATAAATCTCTATTATTCAATATATGAATTATCAACTTTAATAATTATCCAATAATTAATCTACTTATCTACGAATAAATTAGTTAATTAAGTTTAACTATTAAATTTAACACTCCTATTAATTATGTTCTATATAATTAATCTACGAATTTGAAAAAACTCTTCGAATTCATTCTATAATTAAATAGTGTACCAACAATTATGAGCTAGTGTGGAGACCAGTAAACCTAAAGGTTGAAAGCTATAACGAACTGTGATCTAATCCCTTCTCCTTAACATCTGACTTATTCCACGAAAGGCATATGCTGAACTCTCTCACACTATAGAACAGGTTAGTGTTCATGGATCAGTCATCTGTCATGATCCTTCACGAGCTTTTTCATAATTCACAGATGAGTTCAAATGTTCGTTCTACTCGTGTGATTACATCTTTCTGCTAAAGCGCCACTGATTCCTTTAATGAACAAGTTATTTATAGTTCCACTATAAACGAATGTCCTATCGAGTCAATGAGAGGCATGATCCCTTTGTTCAAGTCACAGAATCAATTATTTAGAGAAGAACTTTACTTCTTCTTCAATATTAGGTAAGATGTGAATTTCTTCTTATGACATTGTGTTCTCAGTCACTCACTACGGTAACCCTCAACGTATGAGGCTTATTGATCGAACGTTGCTTGGTTGGTCTCACCCATGCACATCTAAAGACACTTTCATAAAGTAAGAATTCACAACCCACTCATGATTTCGATCACATTGACATACGATCATTCTTAGCGAAATAGTTGATGCGAGTCTATAACGGAATTACTAACTTGATCATAAACTTCTGGTCCTGTCTTATGTAACAACTTCTTTTTGCGTAAGCACCCTCACTTAAATGTCTTCACATGAACAACCAGGATCATGTCGTTTGCAACTCTTTCAAAGTGTGTCGCTCGCACCAATAGTGTTACCAGGAATTATATGCCCTAAAATTAGTCCATATATTGTAGATGTTTTAGGTTATTAACTTGGAACTAGATTCACTTATATGTCACTCATACTTGTCCAAGTATAACTAGATTCACTTATATGTCACTCATACTTGTCCAAGTGTACACCTAAATAACCATGGGCATATCGACATTAATCCAATTAATGTGATAAGCCTAAATGACGTTTGAATATTAAATGTGCAATTAATGAAAATAATAACTATTATTAATAAAAAATAAGTTTAACATTAAATGTCTAACATTAAATGCTCGTTCTTTGAATGCAAACTACTAAGTCTTTAGGGCGCAACTCCTAACATCTTTTACGCTCTAGAGCAAGTGTAGGACATGGTGTTTTGGCTAAATATGTAATAGTCTTACAAGGGTGCAAGTGCAAGTGGGAGATTTTAAGGGTTGTGTTTAAAGGCATAGTAGTGTATTTATAGAACAAACATTTAGTGTTATACATTTGATTTTGGTTTTTAATAATACTCATTATTTTCATTAATTGTGAATTTAATAATTAAAAATCATTTAGCTTTATCACATTAAATGAATTAATGTTGACATGCTCATGGTTATTTGGATGTACACTTGGACAAACATGTTGGACATGCAAGTGGATTTAGTTCCAAGTTAGTAACCTAAAATGTCTACAATATATAGACTAAGGTTAGGGCACCCAAATCCTGGTTACTATATTGGTGCAACTAACTTTGCAAGTGTTGCAAACGATCTGATCCTAATTGTTTACGTGGAGGCATGTGATTGGGGCATCTAAGCAAAAAGAAGTTTTTGCATAATATGAGACAAGAAGTTTTATGATCGACCTAGTAATTCTATTATAGACTTGCATCAACTACTTTGCTAAGGATGCTCGTATGACAATATGATCTAAATCCTGATTGGCTTGTAAACTTCGACTTTATGAAAGTGTCCTTTGATGAGCATGGGTGAGACCAGCCAAACAGTGTTGTGTCAACAAGCCTCCCACCATGGAGAATTTTTGTAGTTAGTGATTGGGAACACAACGTCACAATAATGAATTCACGACCTTTCCTAATATTGAGGAAGAAGTAGAGTTGTTCCCTTAAGAACTGTTTTTCAGAATTGAACAAAAGGATATTTTTCTCATTGGCTCGAGAGGACATTCGTTTATAGTGAGACGATAAACAACTTGTTAATTAGAAAACTCAGTGGCGCTTAATGAGAAAGATGTAATCACAGGGCTAGAACAACCATTTTGTCCTAGTTGTGAATTACGAACAAGCTCGTGAAAGATCATATAACAGACGGCTGATTTTATTTGTGGACACTAACTTGTCCTATAGTGCGAGAGAGATTAGCACAAACCTTTAGTGAAATAAGCATGTTGTTAATGAAGAGGAGTTGGATCCCGGGTCATTGTAGCTTTCAACTGATAGGTTTATCGGTCCTCGGGCTAGCTTATAACTCTTGGTACACTATTTTATTAGAGAATGAATTTGAAGGGTTTAAATTCATGAATTAATTATGTGGTACATAACTAATAGAAGTGTTAAGTTTAATGCTTAAACTTAATTAATATATTTGATATATTAATTTAATATTTATTGGATAAATATTATTGAGAAAGTATTAATTTATTGGATAACTTAATTATAAATAATTATGAGATAACTATCGTGAGTAGTTCTCAGTTATAAATATGTTAGACATATTGTGTTAATAATTATTGGATAATTATTATTAAGTTTCAGAGTTATAAATTAATATTTAAGACATATTAATTGATTTAATAATTATTGGATCATTATTAAATGAATAATATTAATTAATATGTTCAACATATTGATTGGATTAATAATTATTGGATAATTATTAATGTAGAGAATTAATATAATTGATATATTAATTATAGAGATTTATTTATATATAATATATTTGGATATATTATAGTTTTATAATTTATTGGAAAAATATCAATTAAAATAATCAAAACAATATATGAGATATATTGTTGAAATTCGAAAATTCCTCTCTATAAAGGAGGGATGAAAATTTTGTTCCTCTTAGGGAAGGGAGTGAAATTTAAATTCCTTATTTTAAATTTGGAAGGGAAAATCTTTAATTTTTTTCCAATATCTTTTATTATTGAATATTTAAAGATATTATATTTTTCTAAATTATATAATCACTTCTCTACTATAAAATAAAGGGTTTGAGAGGTCTTCATTCCCATCGCACCTAGTAACCCAATTCTCAATTAGAGAAACTCCTCTGAAAACCGAGTCGTCTTTTTCCTTAGAGGATTTACTCATGATCTTCTCAACATAAAAACTTGTCAAACTAATTTAGAGGCGTCATTCACTGTAAGTCTTTTTTATTTTATCAACAATAATTAACACCTAGGGGTTGCATGTAGATTAATTAATGAATAAATAATTAGATTAATTATTGCTTAATTTTGTGATTACACTCACGCTTTCGCTTTGTTAATTGCATACTCCTACCTCACAATTCCTAACAAATTGCTTCAACATGAGATCACACCTCATTAATTGATTATTCAACGTGGCATTCGTGATTTTCTAATCACCATAAAATAGCAAGGACCATGGAGGTCTCCCATTCACAATCTGAAATGGCTTGAGACGAGCCGCGGTGTGATAATAAGTGTGGTACCAAAATTCTGCCTAACTAACCCAACGACTCCACGACTTACGATTTTTTCCATAGAAACAATGCAAAGTAAGACTCCACGTAGCGGTTAACCACCTTTGTTCTGTCCATCAGACTACGAATGATATATGATACTCTCATGCATACACGTTCCCTGCAACCTGAAAAATTCAAATAAAAAATGGCTTAGAAAAATTTGGTCACGGTTAGATACAATAGACCACGAGAAACCATGAAGTAAGGTAATCTTCTTGACAAACATTTCTACAATTGTCTTCGCTAAGAATGAAGCTAAGGGTATAGCATATTTGCTTAGAGGATTAACTATCATTATGGCTATCTACATGCATCCGATCTCGACAAACCCTCGATGAAATCTATGAATAGGTCCTCCTAAATCAGGTCGGGTATGTTTGGCACTACTCTCCATGCCTCATCACATCTATGTTTTGAGGAACCTAGAATGGCCGTCAATCTCCAAATTGTGATACTCATGCAACGAGGCTTCACAGATCTGTTTAGAGTCTAGAATGGTCAACCAGTTCTTATACAAAAAGGTACCCCGTGTTAGGGGTTGTCCCCTAAAGGCCTAGTAGTTTGTATATTTAAGAATAAGCATTTAATGTTATTTTTAGTTATTAATAAAAGTTATTATTTTTTCTATAAATTATGCATTTAATATTAAAACATCATTCAACCTCATCGCATTAATTGGATTAATGTCGATATACCCTTAGTTATTAAGATGAACACTTCGATAAGTATGTGAGACATACAAGTGGATCTAATTCCAAGTTTATAACCTAAATTGTCTACATAAAATGGACTAAAGATAGAGTGTCTAAGTCTTATAACATTGTTGATGTGCTTTGCAAGAGTTATAAACGACTTGATCCTGGTTCTTCACGTGGTGACATGTGAGTGGGGGCGCCTATGCAAAACGACGTTCTTGTTTAAGACGAGACTAGAAGTTTTATGATCGAACTTGTAATTTTGTTATAGACTCATATCAACTACTTCGCTAAGGATACTCGTATGTCAATGTGATCTTAATCCTTAATGGGTTGCGAACTCCTGCTTTATGAAAGCATCCTTTGATCTGCATGGGTGAGATCAGTCAAACAGTAGTGGGTCAATAAGCCTCCCACGTTGGGGATTGTCATAGTGAGTAGTTGGGAACACAACATTACAAGAAGAAATTCATGTCTTCCTTAATATTAAGGAAGATGTGGAGTTATTCGTTTAAGAACTAATTTCGGGACTTGAACAAAGAATATCCGCCTCTCATTGGCCCGAGTGGACACTAGTTTATAGTGTGACTATAAACAACTTGTTAACTAGAAGAATCAGTGGCGCTTAAGAAGAAAGATATAATCATAGGGGTAGAACACATTTCATGTCTTAACTGTGAATTATGAACAAGCTCGTGAAGGATCATATGACCGATGACCGATTATATCTATAGATGTTAACTTGTCCTATAGTGCGAGAGATTTCAACACAGACCTTTGGTGGAATAAGTCTGATGTTAATGAGGAGGGATTGAATCTCAGGTCAAGCTTTCAATCTATAGGTCCACTGGTCTCAAGCTAGCTCGCTGGTACAATGTTTCATTACAGAATATATTTAAAAAGTTCAATTTCAAAGATTAATTATGTGGGACGTAATTAATAGGAGTGTTAAGTTTAATAGTTAAACTTAATGAGTTAATATATTTGATGTATTAAAATATAACATTTCTTAGATAGTTATTAAAGAGGAAAAAATAATTTATTGGATAAATTAATTATAAATAATTATGGAATAATTATTGAATTCTCAGAAATAAATATGTTAGACATTTTAGATTAATAATTATTAGATAATTATTAAGTTTGAGAATTATAAATTAATATGTTAGAAGTATTAGTTTTTTTTAATATTAACCGATTTAATAATCATTGAATAATTATTAAATGAAGAATGTTGATTAATAGGTTGAACATATTAATTGAATTGATAATTATTGGATAATTATTAAAGTAGAGAATTAATATTAATATATTTGATATATTAATTATACAAATTTTCAAAATCCATGTTTAAATTAGGGTGAAGAAAATCTTTGATTTTTCCCAATATTTTTAATATCAGATATTCAAAGATATTATATTTTCCTATTTTAAATATTCACTCCGCCTTGAAGGTCTTCATTCTCATTCCACCAAATTCTAACTTAATTGAGGAACCCTCTAAGAATTAAGTCATCTTTTTCCGGTTAAATATTTTCTAAGCTTCTTTTCTCTAAGAAGTTTCTTACTAAGCACTCAGTGCAGCATTGCTGTCATAGCCTGGAAGTTGGAGGAGACCAAGCAAGAAGGTCCAAGGAATTGATCGAGATCGTACACAACCTAAAGACCCGCCAGATTTTATCAGAGGCGTCAATCCAGGCGAGTTCTTTAATTTTCAACAACGGTTAATCACCTAGGGTTTGCATGTAGTTTATAATTAATTGGATTATTTAATAACGATTAATCTTCAATAACGGTTAATCGCCAGATTTTAACGATTAATTTTCAATAACGCTAATTTACTTTAGTTATTAATGTTCTAGTCGTTATTATAATTTGAATGTTTAAAATGACTCAAAGATTTGCAATTAAAAAACACAATTTTCAAAGATTTTGCAATTAAAAACAACCATGTTAACATAACTTTTGAAAAAAGAATAAAACACAGAGCAAATGCAACGACAAATTTGTCGTCGCATTTGCCACCCTAATGCGACGAAGCTTAGCCTTCGTCACATTTTCCATCTACGATGACAGAACGCTTCCTGTCATTGTTGGTAGGCAAAGGCGATAGAGACGACCTCCATCGTCGTCACCTTCTTCACCGACATACAAGACTTATGTCGCCTATGAGGGTCAAATCCGACGAAATGAGTCATTCGTCGCATTTGGATTCGTCGATGGAGCAAATGCGACGAAACTGGCGACAGAATTTACTAAGTCGCCGAAGCCAAATACGACGCAAAATGACCCATTCGGCGATAGAAAGCTTCGACGTCGAATAGGTAATGCCTTGTAGTTTATAGTCGCATATTTATATAAGATTGTAATCAACCCTTGGGTGCTTCAATTATCTTCCTTCTTCCACTACGATGCAAAATGACCCATTCGGCGACAGAAAGCTTCAACGCCGAATGGGTAATGCCCTGGAGTTTATAGTCACATATTTATATAAGATTGTAATCAACCCTTGGGTGCTTCGATTATCTTCCTTTTTCCACGGCTGATTCAATATTTTCAACGATACTTCCGCCCGGGCCAATAAAACATCACCTTGAAGTGGGATCTTATACTTTTCAATCCCAACTATCAATCTTAAGGCCTTTCAGTCTATCTCCGTGGATCCTAGAATCTTCAGCCATTGCATGCCTAAAATCATGTCAATGCTTCCTTGTTCCAATGATTGGAAGTCTTGGGTGATCATCATCTATTATAGTTCCACTGTCTCGACCTTACAAACTTCTTAACCTTGTATATGTCTTTTCTCATGCCTAAGATAACTCCAAAGTTTTGAGTGTTTGCCAGAAGCACCTTGGCTTGCACTACCAACTTCAGCGAGATGAAGTTATGCGCTAAGCACACAGTCCATCAGGATTATTACCTCTTCTTATTTGCTTTGAGCCCTAAGTTTAATCGTTATTGGGAAAGATATTCCAATCATCGTGTTTAGTGAAAGTTCTGCCTTAGTTGCCATACCTTCCATTCCTCGTTTGTTCCAAGGTTTTCGTCTTCCGCGACACAATCGTCACTAACCAACATTAACTTAAGCTTCTTTCTTTTAAATTTATGCCTCACAGAAAATCTCTCATCACATCTATAACATAGTCCATTGTCTCTTTACATTTGTAATTTCGAGTTAGCCAGTCTTTTAAATGTGGAGATTTTATGCAGGAAGTGCCCGTTGGTTCTTGGTTGACGATTGGGTATCGAAAAATAGTTCTTATTGGGTTGGCGCTTATTGGCTTCATTATCCCCTTGTAAGAGTCTATGAGCCATGACATGTTTTTTCCACTTTGGCCTTCTTAGTCGTGCCCATTCATTTTGGACTAACCAGACCCATTCTCCTCATTTTTGTTGCCTTAGTTTTTTCCTCTATCTTTTGGGCTATCCTCATGATCGCCTTTAGGCCTATTGGTTCCAAGCAAAGAACCTTTGCACGAATAACCTCTTCTAGGATGTTCAAAAAGGTAGCTTTTAGTACTTCTTCTAGAAAATGTGATAATGGCGCTGGAAAAGCCTCAAAACACGTGCAGAACTCTGCCATTGTGGCCTCATGCCTGATGGCTATAAACCAAAGTGCACAATGACCCTTCTTGTGTTGGATGAAAGTGTTTTAGGATACTCATTTGTAGGTCTTCCTAGTTTTGAAACGACTATTTTCCTTTCGTTCATCGTAGCTAGTGTAACGCTTCGCTGGAGAAGCTCACCGCTGAAATTGTCAATTTTTCCTTATTCGACAAATCATTGATGTCAAAGTATCTTTCTGCTTGAAAAAACCCAATCTTCGGGTTGGTCGTTGTCAAAAACTGGCATTTCGGCCCTTTTAAATTTTTGTCTCACCACAACCTTATTCCATTCATACGCTTCTCCAAACTTAGTCGTTTCTATACTAGTAGACCCTTATATTCGAAACTCTTTCGTTTCATTACTCCCCTCATTTCTCTTTCCCTGTGCGGTGTCCCCTTGGCCAGGTTTCTAATAGTGCATTGTTTAGTTACCCATGCGAGTCTGTTCGTTTCTACCCTCGCGAATAGTAGTTCCATGTTCTTGCGCATCTCTTCCATTAAGACGTTGTTACTCAACGATTTCTCTGTATTTCCTTGCTATTAGTCTTGTACCATTTCCTTCCTACCCTCTTCCACCCCTCGTGGAACTCCATGATCTTCTCAGCTTGCCTACTCTGATACCACTTGATAGAACTCTAGAGAGAATTCTATGCTACATGCAGTAAACTTAACAAGAACTCAATATAAGCCACAAAACAAAGTGAAATGTCATTCCACAAAAAAACTTTCTTCTTCATCTTTGGAGAGGCCAGCACAAGACCTTACCTAGTTATTGTTATTCTTACCTCACTCTTCAATCCAAAACAGCTTAAATTCTAATGGCCAATAATAATAATGAAGTACTAGAATAAAACAAAGTACTAAAACATTCCATCTAAGCAGAATTATTGTCTTGACCCTAGTTTCCATTTTTCTTTTCCTTAGCCTATCACGTGCGAGAAAGGGGTCTCAACATTTTTCTTTGAAACGTGATTTTCAAGAGATTTTGTTGCAATCACTAATTCAATCACAATTCTTACAAAGTTCAAACTTTTATGGTTCAATTTTATGGACAGTGAAGCAGTTGCGTGACGATAAGGGAGTTGTTGAATGTTTGACTTGGCATTGACCTGATAAAGCCAAAGCGTATACGATTCAGTCCAACCACTGCACTCTCTCTCTCACGCACGAGCAATCGTTTCCACAAAAAGTATGAACGCGTTGACGATACTGTCAAATGCGCATGCTGCCGGAGCAACCGCGGCGGCGCAATCACATTTCTCGACTACTAAAACAACTCGATTTCGTAATTGCCAAAACTTTTCCAAAATATTTTCACAGTTTTCGTGATTCCGTGTGAGGCAAAGGAATCTAAATCCAATCCAAGCAATCTCGCGGCAAGGAAGGAGTCTGAGTTTGTACCTTTCATTCTCTACGCTCTACACCGACTCATTTACAGCCAATCCTTGACGCGGTTAGCTTTTCTATCATTTTCCATGTAATTTTCTTTTCTCTCTCATCTGTGTTCTTGGAATTTTTCAATTCGATTGGTTGTTTTCTTTGATTTCTATGGATTTTATTTCTTTGCCCTTTTCAATTTATTGTCCCGTTCTCCGGCTTCCAATCATTTGTACTTTTGTGTCTTATGATACTTCTCATCTAAAGTTAGAACGAATTCCTGCAATCGAATTTCCAAATTTGTGTTTTCAACTTTGGAGATGGAACCCTAGCAATTGTAAAGAAGAAGAAAGAGGATCTGCGGCGTAAATTACAATTGGAAGGATAACTAATTTGGAATCCGCTTCTGTTAGTTATGACCTTAGTTAGTGATCCTTGATTCTAACCACTTCTCTTTTGCATTTGTCTATATCTAGGTTTTGCAAAGGGGATTTTTATCATCCAAGATCTATAGATCGAACAGAGACTTCTCTTGCGGCTAGAGTCTTCGAACAAGCCACTTTTTGTTTGAAATCGGCTCTACATTTCTTGAGGTAGTGAGGAATTTCATATTTTTACCTTTTATTTTGTAATTACTCACATTCACGGTTTTTCTGGTTCATTTACTTCGTATTTTCTTGCTTTCATCTAGCGTCAACTATCCGTTGATGACTATCGAATCTCATTGTGCAGACTTGGAATGTTTGTAGTGTTTTATGTAACTTTGTATTGAGTTTCTAGTGATAAATGATTTCAACCTATGACCTTATGAGTTATGACTCCTCGCCTCATTTCATTCGTATTCAGTAAACTGTCCAGACTAGGGAGGCACATGCATGGACAACGGTTCACCATAATTAAATGTGTGCTGAAGAATCAATAGAAGAGTGTTTGACCAAACTCAAAGTTGTTGGTGAAAGTTCTAGACAAACTAATCAAAAAGTCAAACCAGAAGATTCTGATGGAAGTTCTGGCTCTTGAAAAGTTGAAAGAGAATGCCGTACAAATCCAAACAACAGGAGAAGCTGAGCATGTTGATGAAATGAATCCTATAACTCATAAGCCTGAGCGTGGGATTTCATTAGAGAAATCCAGGAGCTGTAGTTCAGTTCCAATAGAAGGCACTGATCTAATACCAAACTTTAGTAGAAAGACACGAATTTCAAGTTTGTATGGTGGGTTTCCGGTCACAAGCTCAGAAGCTCATCCCAATGGGGTGTCCGATGATAAGTCTCAAGTTCATGATAGCGTTTTTTCCGACTCCAATGCTAATCCTGGTTTTGCACAAGTTATATCTAGAGTTACAACTGACACCACTCCACCCGTGTCATCCATTGGACCAGCAGGTCTCACCAGGGATATTTCTGAGGAAGTAAAATCAGAACCACCAGCTTCTGTCACTCAATTCCTCTCACAAGTCCAACCTGAAGTTCCGCTCAGATTGTCCATGGAAAGAAAAAGTGATATAATTGAGAAACAGCCACACAGGCTTCCTGAAATTGTTTGTTCTTCAGTGTTTGAGCCCAGATCTAATCTTGGAAGTGTTGAAGCTAAAGTTCAGAAGTTGGTTGAGGAGTTGAATAGCAATTCAATTGAAACTATTAGAGCTGCATTAGCTGAACTTCGAAGTCTTGCTAAGCCTAATACCGAAAATCGAATTACAATTGCAGAACATGGAGCAATCAGCTTTTTGGTCAAATTGCTATATTCTACAGATGCAATAATCCAAGAGCATGCTGTAACGACACTTCTCAACCTATCAATCTATGGTGACAACAAAATTGCCATTGCTCAGGCTAATGTAATTGAACCTTTGATTCACGTCCTTGATACAGGAACCCCCGAGGCAAAGGAGAACTCGGCTGCTACTTTCTTTAGTCTTGCTATGGTGGAGGAAAACAGGGTAAATATTGGGAGATCGGGGGCCATTGGACCGCTGGTCGAGCTTCTAAGGAATGGGACTCCTAGGGGAAGAAAAGATGCAACAACTGCCTTGTTTTATCTGTCTATGCTTCCTGAGAACAAGGTCAAGATTGTGCAAGCTGGAGCTGTTAAGCATCTTATAGAGTTGATGGATCCATCAGTTGGAGTGGTTGACAAGACAGTTGCTGTTCTAGCAAATCTTGCTACAATTCAGGAGGGAAAGATTGAAATAGGTAGGAAGGGCGGGATCCCCGTGTTGGTCGAGGCTATTGAATTGGGTTCTGCTAGAGGGAAAGAGAATGCAGCAGCTGCATTATTACGGATCTGCTCAATCTCTAATAAATTTTGCATCATGGCTCTCCAAGAAGGGGTTATCCCCCCCTTAGTGGCACTGTCTCAATCTGGAACTCGGAGGGCCAAGAATAAGGTACTCACTATGATAGATTCTGCTCTTATATTATGTTTTCAACTTTCGAAAAGATTATTTATTGAAAATTAAAATTGTTATTGCAGGCTCAGGACCTGCTTAACCTCTTCAGCAAGCATTTGCATAATAATGTTGAAGAACATTAATTTTGTGGCTCATGAATTGCTTAACATCTACAGAAACTGAAAGCATGTGCATAGTAATGCTGGAAGCTATTAATACTTGAGTTTTAATGCCACAGTAATGTTAGATCAGGTATATGTGTAGAATATGTTGTTGGTTTGTAAATATATGATGGAAGTAGGGTAAAAAAAGAAGAGATAAAGTAAAAGTAAGAGTAAGAGGCCAGAAGCAATATAAAACTAATAATTCAATTTGATTGCTTCATATTGAAAATTTTCCATCTAGATTTGATTTGTTGATAAAGATTTCGGCTTGTAATTCTGATCTTATAGAATAGCTCATGAATCATCTATATCATTTTGAAACTAACGAGGACACCATTGTTTATCCTATAGAAGACCCGGTTCAAGTAAGGTCGTTGAACCCGGTTCACATATCTGCTGCTTGGATTTTAAATTTCCAACTATTGGTTTTAATTAACAGATGACATGGATCAATTATTTCATTGTAATTTTCCATTAATTACTTTGTAATTCCACTATGTTTTTATTATGGATTCATAAATTGATGATATGTTCCCCACGGTCGGCTTAGTTGATAGAAGCTTGGAGTCTATAAGGTATGTTCTCTCGTAGGTTCCAAGTGAGTTTAATTGTAAAATTACTTGTTGTTTCTTGAGTCCGATGAGCTCGGTGCGGGTGTCTCCGATATGTAGTGAGGGGAATCTCCAATTCTCGGCTATAGATTAAGAAGAAAATAAATTGATGATAGGTATTGTTTTAGGTGGTAGCTGATGGTTGATGCTAGAGCTGATCACTCAACATCAACAAACAGTAAACAGATCTTCCACTAGTGATGGCTGATGCCACGTGAGTAGTGCTTCCTGGTTGAGAGGTCTGCATTCTTTATCACTTGTGATTTATTTTTTTTTCTCATCACATGTGAATACTTGGATGTAGATCCATTAGGGCTGCTTCTCACTAAGCCTCTGGTTATAACTTCTAAACTACTCTTTGGTTGATTTGGATTTGTCTTTGGATCTCATTCAAATAATCTTGTATGCAGAATTCAGAATTGGAACTTGTTTGTTTAGTACTAGCATGAAGCTAAACTACATTATGATTTAAATTATGACATGCGTTCTCATTTAGCTTGATTGTTTGCTAAATCATCAAAGGTGGATGGACTTAATTTTATGTTTCAGATCTCGTAATCATTGCAACTAACGTCGTTGGAAATTGACCCAACAAAAAAACTCTGAGGAATACGTATTTGTTTAGTCTCTAGATTTTAGGATGAAAGTTCTATTAGTCTTTTATAATCCAAAATCAAACACTTATATCCTGATATTTTCATAATGTTTAGGGGTTTTCATATTTACAAATACAATAATGATAGTAAAAAAATTGAAAAACTTATGAACTGAAAAAACTTGAAATTCTCTCTCCCGCTAACTAGAGAGGTTTTTCTCTGGCTCAAAGATGTCCTAGAAGAATTATTGAAGAGTGTGGGCACCTTCGGGTGCATTCTAGAGGCCCTGTCGTACACTCATAAGAGAGTGGGACTTGGCCGTTCTTGGGCTGAAAGGACAGCATGGAAGATGGACCCCTCTCAAAGTTGTTCTCGAGGTTTTGGAAGGTTCAATTGGAGCATGTCTTGAAAAATCCTAGTTTCAGGTGAGCTTTTTCAACCGAGAGGGAAGAGGGCAAGAGGGCAATTATGAAAAAGCTCTTTTCAATGATCAAGCTCGAGGTTTGGTCTTCAAAGAAGCTTCGCGGGGTGAAGGTCTTCTAGTCGAGGTGTGAAGGTGTGTTAACTGCATCTTTTTTAGAAAGGATGAGTGGAATAGGGAGTTTTCTCGTTTGATTGTGGAAGGGTATCGATTAGTCGTTGGAGGTTGCTGTCATGGAAAAAGTAACGAAGGAAAGGATATATCTACTAAGGAAGATGAAGAAATTGAAAAATGGTGCGATAATGGTCTCGGTTAGCCCCTTGCCGTCGTTTGTGGTGGTTATGTGGCTTACTAAAATAGAAGAAACGATAGGATCAAGTGACAGAGGTGTTGCGATGCTCAAGGTGAAAAGATACTGGTCCTCGTGAAAGGATAAAGAGATGTTGAGCTGCCTTCTCGAGAATCTGGCATGCGTGCTACATGCAAGGTTGCAAAAATTGGGCGCTCGATTTTCTATAACCAAACCATGGACTAGATCGGAGCCCAGACTATCTGTTTGACTAGGTCAGTTTGGGTGTCAATTCATTGTACTGGTTTATCGGACCCGATTTGATTTACGAACTAAATCATCGGTCTAATTGAATTGGAAGACCCTAAAATCTGGTTTTCTATCCACCAGGTTTACCTTATCATCTTTTCCTATTTGTTACTCGTGGATTGGCTCAACTACAAGCAGTTATTGTGTAATTTGAATTCTAATTTTAAGCTTATTATTTGGCCTGCGGAGTATATAGTGTTGTTAGGATTATTTTCTAGAACCGGTAGTCCTAGTTGGTTTATGTTTCTATGTTTCGTGTTGAACAGGTAGACAAAGGTTCTATCATTGTAAAAAATTTGCTGCTTTCGAGATTGGAAAGAGTTTTCTTTGATTGGAGGTCGTTCTTTTTCAACTTACTTTAGTGGGATCCTTTATTTCAGTCATGGATATCGATTGAGATTACCCTTTAATCTTTCGAAAAATCCTTGAATGAAGGGATATAATACTTCGTTCATCTAGTTAAGTGGAGACGACTCAAAACTCCATAGCAATTAATACTTTTAATCGCAGGGTGTGTTGCTTATGTATAGATTGGTTCTTACTATTGGTTTAGTCTATAAAGGTACACCCTTAGACATGTAGAATCGAGTGAGTGTAAGTTCACATCATTATTAATGATTTTGGTTTTATCTAAAAAAAAAATCCAATAATTTATTTTTGGAAATGGTCATCCAATTTTTTTTACCACAATTACTAATTTTTGCTTGGATGCCTTTTTTCTGTTTAATCATTTTTTATATTTGATTGTATACTTGCATTAGTATTTTAGATTTTTTTTTTTTTTTCTGAAACAGAAATATCAATATCAATAAAACGAACGACCATAGTGATCCACTCGAACATTACCACAAAGGCAATCTTTGAGGGAAATTTTTTCTAACTCAAAATCTTAGTCTGGTCTAGAGAGACCGAAGTATCCATAAACAAATACAAAAAGAACCGCTAGAAAAACAAGACTCCGCAAGCTCATGGGTTGCACGATTACAATCACGCCTACAATAAACAAAGGAAATGTTCCAAAACATTTAAATTATATCCCTAATGTTAGCAATGATATTGTTGATCTCAATGAAATCTTGGGAAGCATCATTAACAAGATCAATAACATTTTTGGAATCGGACTCCACCAAGATTGGAGGGATGGACTCGACATTGCTTTCGATCAGGTGTTTAAGTCCATCCCGAATTGCCATCCCTTCCGTAATTTTTGGTAATGATGCAGAAATTTCACATGATCCAACCAATCCCACCTTTACAACTTTTAGCATCCCATTAACCATCCACGTTCAGTTTACATGACCTTCATGCGGAGGTCTCCAAGCAACGACATGATCACCCACACCCGGACAAATAGTTGAAGGTCTATCCCCTGTAGAACACGACCTATATAAGTTAATAGCTATAGAAATCGGGGGCAGTAATATTGGTTTTGACGCATTAAACTTGAACAACATAATTTCGGTCTATCCCAAATAATAATAATCGCAATTAGAAAATCAATTTTGGATATTTTAAAGAGAATACTTGGCCAAAAACACTCCCTCAGATTTTCCAACCTGAAAAGGAAACAAAATTCGATAAGTTAGGAAAAATATTAGTCGGAGGCAGGGGCTGTAAATTTTCAATCCTTAACAACATGCACATTAGACTCTATAGCTTTACCACACAAAGGTCAAACTCCGAAGATATCTACTTATTTGGCTTGGATTTAGCTTAGGTAGGGATAAGAATATTTAAAATATTCTAGGCCCTAACTTTAATATTCTGTGCAAAGTCTGCCTTCGATCTCAAGAGCTTATGATAAGCTCCAACGTTGCTTGGTTTTACAAAGCTAAAGGTTCTTCTAGCATTCTTGTAAAATCTCACAAATATGGAAAACTCAACACTCGATCCCAACCAAGAGTTAAGTTAGAATGGTGAATACACTCTTAGATCTCACTTAGAACCTATGATTGCCACTCTTAGATCCTAAGACAACTAACTCCAGAATTAGTTTGATCGAGACTATTCCAATGAATTGATTTTACATTCAAATTTAAAGCAAGATTTGAAAAAAAAAAAAAAAAAGCAACACCAAATAGGGTCAAGAAAACTTATGTTTTGATATCAATATTTCTGTCCAAAATGAGGTATTACAAGCCCTTTTTAAGGTTAAAATTTTCGTGCATAACTTGGAATACAAAAGGTCTAAAAAAGCTCTTAAATGCACTTTGTGAAAAATAACACCTAGGAAGCCAAAAGTCAATTGTACATCAACTGAGAAGCTTAAATGCTAGACAAAAGGGTAGACATGGTTTAAATACACCTAACAAAATCATCTAAAATGTCTTTAGCAATTATTAGCTTGTTTGACAATGTTTGAAATTAAAAAGTTCCAAAATTTGAAATCTGGAAAATTTCTTCATTAAAAAAAATTTGGAATGTTGAATTTCCACAATTTAATGATTTCCTTCATGACATCTTCATTTCATTTCCTTCTTGACTTGTTCTAATTTGGCCTAAAAAAGCTTTGTCTCTTCTTGTGCATTGGCAAGCTTTTGAAGATGTAATGTATAAACTTCTTGAATCTACTTTGCCTTACTACTTGTAATAGGTCATTCGGGTACATGCAATGGGTCGTTGGTTGGATTCATATCATGCTTTCTCAGAGAAATCTAACGATGACGCCTCTGAAGTGCGAGAAAGGGACATAGCCAAATGATACACACTTAACAAAAAGGTCCCACCCCCACGTAATACTACGCGAGATTAAAGAAGGAGAATTGCCTTATTGTGCTTCCAGGAAATCATCTTCTTGAAAATACCTTATCTTTAACACTCTGACCAACAAACTCCCTAGGTTCCTTAAAATACGCCAACTCTGCTTAGCCACCATAACTTGATTAAAAAAATCTAAGATTGCAAAAACCAAAACCACCTAGTAAGGGTCAAACTTTGCCTACTTTGCTACTGCTTTCGATTACAATCAACATCATTACCCCACCATTAATTAGCACAAGCACAATTGAAATCCTCGTAGATGACTTTTGAAAGCTTAAAGTGGCTCATGGTATAAGTTGGGATAGCCTGGGCCACAACCTTGATCAATACTTCCTTGCCCCTTTTCAACAAAATTCTACCCTTTCACTTACGCATGCAGTTATGCACTCTAGAACTAAGATTGTTTAATAACTCCTTCTTATCCCTATTGGCTTCAGAATGCAACTTTAGATGTAATCCCAAATTGAAATCCAACTTTACCTTTGAACAGATCACTCAAGACCTTTTTCTCTTGAACATCAACATTCTTGCTAAATAAAATCAAGGACTTATCAAAGTTGTTTATTTTTCCCATACACCTCAAGAATTATCTTTATGTTCGAACGATCATTCTTGAATGCCCTGAAAAAAGAAAAACATTGTCATCAGCAAAAATAGAAGAGCAGAAGTTATTAATTTTTAAGGCAAAGAAAGAGTTCAAAGATTCTCCCCTATTAAGTAAAGTAGAGAACCCATCTACGTATATCAGGAAAAGGTAAGGGTAAAGGGATCTCCCTGTCTCAAACCTCTCCCAGAAACTAGATCCACCTATAGATATCCATTGATTAATACTGCAAAATGAATAGCTAAAATTCAAGAGTGGATCTTTTGGATTCAATTAGCGTAGAACCCCAGCTTACCCATTAATTTAAGTAAAGTGACTAGCTTACTCGATTATAGGCTTTACTTATATCCAGTTTTAGAGTCGCATAACCTACCTTACTTTCCTTCTATGGTTAATAACATGAATACATTCAAACAAAATCATATTATTATAAGAAATTTAACCTACCATTAACAAATGATGCTTGGGATGGGAAATAGTTTTATTAAGTAGAGGCTTCATCCGATTAGCCAACATCTTGGCAATGATTTTGTAAATTGTGTTGCAAAGGTTAATTGGCAAAAAATCTTCCATTCTTTCAGGATTTTGAATTTTAGGAATAAAAGCAATAAATGTTTCATTAAAAGGTTTAAGTTCGACATTATCATTAAGCTCCTCGAGACAGGCTCTTACCACCCCTCCCCCTTCAAAATATCCCAATATTTGAGAAAATACATGGCATTGATACCATGTGGGCCTGGGGTTTTGGAAACCTCCTACTTAGAGAAGGGGAAATTAAGGCTGATATTATCCGCTCATAAATGACTTTTTACATCCCTTCTAAAACAAAATTACAATTCCCACTGGACTTATGAATTCCCTTGAATAGACTAGAGAAGCACTCATATGCAACCTGACCAACCCAAACCTCTCCTTCTACCCGCACCCTATCACTCTTTTTAAGCTTAACAATTCTATTTCTCTTTTTCCCATGTGACACTTTCAAATGGAACCATTTAGTATTTCGTTTCCCTCATTTCAACCGATCAATCATCGATCTTTATTTCTTACTCCTCCTCAAGGAGATTCTCAATTTACTTTTCCAACATTTTGGCCTCTTCACTATTGTGAATATTTCCAGCAGCACGCAGAGTGTCACGATCCACCTTCGTTGTCTTGGCAAAGCGATAGTGAGGCACCTGCTCTAACTCGGCGAGCAAGTCAGGCAAACGACAATCGTAGAGCAGGTGGAACAACAGTTGCAACCGCTACGTGAAAAGGTTTTCGAAAAAGGGAGAAAGAAAGTTTTGAAATACATTTTATCTTTGAAAGTTATATGACAAGATACAATAAGGGACACATCAACTAGATTGCATACATCAATAAAATTACAATAACAAAAAAAGTAAATCCTATACTAGGAAAGCATGAAAAAAAGAGACCTAAAAGTTTATGCGGGCACGTGCAACACATACTGGACGAGCAAGATCGTGACATAGAGTACCAAGCTCTGCATCCTTGCCAACAATAGCCTTATTGATAGAGCTTCTAAGTCTAAGCTTATTCCATCTCACCAAATCGTGTAAGCTATTTTTAATATTGCAATTAAAATTAAGAGTTAGAGATTGTGGCTATCTGTAATGAACTTAAGCCTCCTCGATAATGTTCATGCACTCATCAAAGATAGTCTAAGCATTTTCAAAATGTAATAATTTATTTTTGTTAACAGATCCCAACAAATTTTGAGACAACCAATTAAAAGTGCCTACATTAGGTCTATGATCGGAAAGAGAATAGTTACGATGCTCAGTTATAAATTTGTCAATTTTAGACAATAAAGGAGAAGAAATCAAGAACCTGTCAAGGCACTTGAACACTCTCGCATGTTTTCCTATTTCTTCTTCGAGTGAATAGGTCTCCTAACTGTTCAGAACCAATCTGAAAATAGTCATCAAAAGCTCATCGACAGTCCTTTTGTGCATGAGCCTTTCTCGTCTCCACATTAACATACTCTGACTTGGAAACGACTTCATTAAAATCACCTTCAACAATCTAAGGAATCTCAGACATAGCGTGAAGCCAGTTTAATAAACCTCAAGAATCTATCCTTTTACTTGCATCAGGATCTCCATAGAAACTAGTAAACTTCCATCAAACTCATACACCAGACCATCAATGTGCTCCAATGAATAAGAATTCACTTGGACATCAAAAACATCATTTTAAAGCAACAACAAACATCCGCTTAATCCCTTGCCTTTTTTTTTTTAATGTTTGAACTTTATATTACATTTTTATTTAATTATAAAAAATATATCAAGGAATTTCTAATGCATTTAATTAGAGTAAAAAAAATTCATATGATAGGGACACATCATCTGACTTATATAATATCATTATAACAAATAGGTTCGGTAGAGTTGATTACAACCTATTGATTTATAAATATTTAAAAGTGTTTTTTAATTCAACCATGAATAAAGGAGGACGCTTTGTATAACCTTTTAACATAGGAATACACCAACTTTGATTATAAGAAATATAATAATACCACTAACCAATTTTATATAATAATACCACTGACCATTTTTTGTTGGCCAAATATTTAAAAATGTTTGGTTTTTTTTGTGTTTCGGTTCTACTACTCTCAAATAAATTAAAAGTTAATATCAATTTAACGAAACGAATCTGTAACACTGTTGTTGAGCTGGAATAACATCAAATAATGAAACCACTGCGACACTAATCCATTCGATATTGTAACTTTGTAATTATTAAGTTGTATAAAATATTTTTGGAACTCTACTTTTTCGAGTCATATTTAAAAGTTTGGATAAATCTTTTGTATTCAATTTTATGAAGTTCAAAAGTTTCTGTTATTACCAAAAAAAAAATCGTTATATTTAATAGCCAATCAGAATATAATTAAATCAAATACCTATAATAAAAAAAAGTATGGATTTAATTTTTCCTAGATATTGAGTAAAAAACTCTCTATTAAATTACTTTAAATTTATTCGATATATATATTAAACTTCAAATACCTAATAAATACAAAATTAAAACATGTCAAGTGAAATCAATATTGAGTTTGAAACAAAAATCTATGATATAAAAAAAAAAAAGGAAAAAAAAAGAAAAGAATAGTCATTTATTACCGATAGGAAAGAAAACTATAATATTACAAGTTCAATAAATTCGAACGTCTTGTAAGACTATTGAATATTGTTTCCTAAACTCTAATTTTTTATATTATTTTATTGTAATGGTAGCACATTCAATGCTATAGACTTGCTATCATAATGAATTTATAGTCTTAAGAAAATTACGTTCATGGTCTCAACGTCTTTGAAGTTTATGTTTCAAAATTAAACATTTTTATCTTTGATATTTCAATAATGTTTATTTTTAGTTTATTGGTTATAGTTTTAGTTTAGTTATTATGTTTGAAGATTAAACAATTTTACCACTGATATTTTACTAATAATGATTTTTACTTTATTTTTAAATTTTCTTTTATACCTATTTTATTTGTAAATTAAATTTAGGGAAGTTTATTTTCATAACCATCTGAAGAATAAATTTTACATTCCTACCAAAAAATCAATTTAATTGCAAGTATATTCAAAACGTATTTTTTAGTATTTAAAAAAACATAAAAGTACATTAGTACCCTTTAAGTAACTATCATTCGAACTTGCCGTTGACCGCCGCTATTGACGGTCGCCTTCGAACGTGTATCGTTCACCGCCGAAGGCGCTCTTCACCGATGCCGCCGAATGGGCTCTTCACCGCCGCCGCCCAACGCGCTCTTCGTCGTCGTGGCGCGCTCTTCGTCTTCGTCGTCGTCGCCTCGCGCTCTTCACCGCCGCCACCCAACTCGACCTTCATCGCTGGCGCCGACGAGGGATGGTAACCTCTGCACCTCAAACAAACCATTTGGATGTTCAAAGTTGCAGGAAAAACTGGCTGACAGCTCTGTTTAATAAAAAGAAACCCTAAATTGAAGGTGGTTTTATTTACAAAAATGTCATTAATGATGTATTATTTAGGTATTATATGATCA
>JBBMEG010000024.1:4091908-4107004 GCA_037832605.1 Cyclanthera cordifolia
TCTGTTCATTTGGACATTTTCCCAAACGTAGAAAGTGAGATGCATCATCACAATTAGTACTTCCCTCCAACTCTTACCTTTTCTAAAAGAATTAATTATTTCCTACTTTTTTTGAAGGCTATAGTCTCAAAAACCAAAATATGAAACCGAGCACCAAATTATTTTCGATATATAATTTGTTTATTATTACTTAGCTTTATCCATGTTTTGTTGATTATTCCAGACATGTTTGCGAAGATAAAAGATTAAAAAAAGATAAATGAAAAATAAAATAAATTAAAATAATAAATAAAAATAAATTAACGATCGATATAACGTAATTTGATGGTCAAACGATGAGAAAAAATTTATATCATTTCCATCTCTTCTCACCTTACCCAACATTTATACATGTTTCTTTTTGCTTATTTGCATGGTTGGATACATTGTATTTATCCTCTACTTTTTCTTTTTTTTTAATCTAATGGTTATACTAAACATGTGAAAAATGAGGCTATTCTAGGTAGGTCATTCCAAGTTGGTTTGAACTAACTGAAAAAGTTACAATTTGTAACAATTAAGTTTTTAAATTTTCAATTTGAGTCATCATCTATCTTAAGTTTGAAAGGTTGCAATTAACATCTTTAAATTAATTATTAGAAATTTTCATGCGACAAGGGTAAAATTGTTCAAAAAATATTTAATTTTTCTTTTGTCTCTAATAAATTTATAATGTATATTTGTTATTTAATGTATCTTTATCAATATCATATTAATTTTCTCAAGCAAATTTTAAAATTAAATAATTGAATTTAAAAGATATTAAAAAATAGAATACAAAACACATTAGTCGTAGCGTTTGAAAATTTATACTTTAATGTTATATTAAATAATTAATGATATTTTATGTCAAGAAAAAAAATGATTTTTGAAATTTTTTTTTTTTAATAATTAATCATTTGAAAAAAAAAACTTATTTAGAAAATTAGTATGAGGTGAACATAGATTAACAAAAAAAAAAATCCTAAAATATCACAATATTTACAATATTTTTACTTTATATTTCACATTTTAATTTATTTTTCCATCAAATATCAACATTTTTTTTTATTATTTATATATTATGTTGGATTCGATTTTTTATTGATTATTCTATCACAAACCAAAATTAAACCGATATATTTCAGTTTTTTAAAATTGAACCGATTCATTACATCAATTTGGTCTATTTTTTCTTTCATCCCTAGTTTCAAATTTTAAACTCACACTAAAATTGACAGGAGTGATAGATTTTAAGTAAGAGAAATTAAAAATTATTTTGAATAATTATAATAATAACTCTTGAATTATGAATAATTATATTTGTGATCTCGGAGTGGTGGAGTCGGATCTGTTCTTGGTCTCATTTTTTGGGAGCTTGTGGTCTTATGTGGCTGGTTTTAATGAAAATATTGCTATTCAAAAAAAAAAAAAAAAAAAAAAAAATCTTGAATTAAGATTGTTTAAAAATCAATTATAAAATTTTATTTTTAATAAAATTCAAAAAGGCTAGAAAAAATCGGTTTTATTTTAAGTAGAAATTGGAGAGGTGAACCAGGAACCTTTCGTAGAACAAACAGCCGCATCCTCGACTGCTCTCAATTTCTCTTTAAAATCATCATCCAAGTTTCAAGCTTCTTCAACCATCTTGTTCTGCAACCTCTAACATTGCTCAATGAAAGCTCTTCCCCACAAGAAAATGGCGAAAAAGCCAAAGAAACATCCTCCCATCAAATCCTCAAATTGCTCCATCCCATTCTGCTTCTTCTGCTCAATGAACGAACCCGACCCATTTCTCAGAGCCATCAAAATCACCCAACGCTTCAAAGAAATGCCTCAAAGAGATGATCCTGAGTCCGTTCTTGCACTCAGCGGACTCTGGAACATCGCCATGACCCGACCCAACAACCCGGAATTCCCCGAGCTCGGGGTTTTCGAGTGCATGGCCAAGCTTATTTGGAGAGGAGTTAAGGACAAAGAATGGCTATTTAGAGACCAGAATGTTTATATTCCTTATTATGCAGCTCATGTTATTGGGTCTTACGTCATGAACAGAGCTGAATTTGCGGAAATTGGTATTGAGTCTGGTGTAATTCCGCCATTGATTGAGCTTTTGAGAGGTAAATTCAGCTGGGTCGAACAGAGAGTGGCAGTTCGAGCTCTTGGTCATTTGGCTACCCATGAAAAAACTTTTGAATTAGTAGATGAATTTGGAGGTGAAATTGTGGAATTGGCGATTGAGATTTCTTCAACATTTGTGGAAAATGTTTATACACGATTCCTCTGTTTAAAACAGAGATCGAAATATCAACGAAATTTGCTTACAAGGGGAATTGGAGGTGTCGAATTCGAGAACGAAAAAGCAGAAGAATGGACGATTCAAACGCAATGCTGGTCGATTCATCTTCTCAATTGCTTCGCTCGAAAAGAGAGACACCTAAATTTAATTTGTAAAGAGAATTTTTTGAAGAATTTATGTCAAATTTCTGGTGGATTGATAAACCCAGAAGCCCCTGGTGGAATTGGGCTTCTAAGAACTCTCTGTAAAACAGAGATTGGAAGAAAAAAAATTGCGGATTTGGAAGAAGTCTTGAAATCTCTTTGTGCTCTTGCTAGATCCTCAGATGAATGGCAGATTATGGCAATTGAATGTCTATTGAGTTTGATCAAAGACCCAGAAACCAGATACAGTGTCCTTGAAACCTCTGTTTTTTCTCTAGCTGACTTGATCGAGCTCGAAAATGGCAGAGAATTAAAAAACCCAAAATTGGGAGATACTTTAACACGCGAATTGTTGAAAGATTACCACAAAATCAAATTTGGGAATCAGCAGATTTACAGTAAGAAAGCCGAGAAAGAACTAAAGAAAATCTGGGAATTAAAAGTTGAGAAGAAGAAGACACAAAAAATGCTGTCCGAGAAAGAGATGAAACAGAGGAAACACATGGTGGGCATTTGCAAAAAACAGGGGAATCACAGATTTAGAATCGGGAAAATTGAAAAAGCTGCAATGAAATACACAGAAGCTTTGAATATGTGTTTACCCAAAATGAGAAAACAGAGATTGGTGCTTTATAGCAACAGAGCTCAATGTTTTTTGCTGCTGAGAAACCCAGAATTTGCCATTAGTGACACGACTCGAGCTCTGTGTTTGTCGAAACAGGGGAGTCCTCATTGCAAAAGTTTGTGGAGAAGATCGCAAGCTTATGATATGATTGGATTGGCTAAAGAAAGCTTGATGGATTGTTTGCTTTTTGCAAACTCCCGAGTTAATTTGAACCAAAAGATTCCGTATTATGCTGCTCGGATGATCAATAAGCAGGTGACCGCCACGTGGATCTTTTGTTCCGTGAAATCAAAAACTTGTAAAAGAGACGAAGAGTTTGATTGTAAATCATCAATGACGGGATGTGAAGATGAGAGGATTTTGATGAGGAAGATGAAGCTGAAGATTAAGAAGATTAATCATTGATTATTCTGTTTAATTAACGTTTAAGGATGTAATGATTATTAAGTAGTAGGTGGTTGCACATATTCATGGAGACCAAATTGAAAATTCATCCATCTTTCATGTTTTGAAACCTAGGGAAATAATTCGATTTTCATTAAGAACTACAAACCGTGGTGTGGAAGGTTCGCTCCGCTAGCTGTGGGCAGGGACATGAAATCAGTGGTGGTTCAAGAATTCAGCCAGACATGTCTCAACGTGAGGCCAGACGTAGCACTCAACACCCATCTTGGGGCTGGTCACAATCCCCTGTCACATCCTCTAGAGCGCCAAAGACATGGTCGGCACCGTCATCATGTCCGAGTTTCTTCAACACAGTATCGCCGATAAGACCATTGTCAATTAGGTCATACGGAATCGGAAGGGCACTTGCCTCATTTGAGTGCTCCTGATGTTGTTATCCCCGTGATTTTAAGGCATATTCATCATGATAGTGCTGTTTAAATGTATACTAACATAACTTTCTCTAATGCTCGGTATTGTATTTATGGTTGGGGGCTTTTAAGCTTTTAATGTGATTAGTTACGGCAATAAGTTTAGTATTTTCAACCCTTTTCAAAAGGAAAATCAAGAAAACTACGACTCCAACACCAAAATCTATCAAATCTCTCCGAGTTAGAAAACATGATAGTTTATGAATCTGTCCAATTGGAGCATTAATTTGATATTGTCCACTTTGGGAATCACTCCTCATGCTTTGTTTTTTGTCATCACTCAAAAAATCTCATATCAAGGGAGGAGTTGTCTCTCCCTTATATACTCAAGCTCTCTCCCCTAACTTGAGACTTTGTTTGTCATGCAATGTCTAACAATCCGATCTTTGTTTGTCATGCAATGTCCTACTCAGGAGTTCTGAAATGCAATACTGCAACACTTGGTTAATGACTTCTCTTTTAATGGAATTTATTTGTAGCATTTTTTTAAATAAATATATTTTGGCATTTTTTTATATATATTTCAATTATATCTATCTCTATCTTTTATTAATTGAAAATTATATTATTAAGAATTATATATTCTAGTGATTGTAGTCATCCCAAACATGTTATTTCATAGATTTGTTTTTATTATACATGAAAATGCCAAAAATGCCAAAAAAAACTCATCTATTAAAAATAAGACTTATCTTTATTAAGCATGTCATTTCTACTTAAAAACTCTTTGTAACAACTACCATCAACTCTTTTTTATGTGAGTTTCTTTTGTAGTAAATCAACACACAAAGATAAGAGAGTATATATAGAATGCGATTATTGAGTTAGTATATTTCAAAGTGAATGAACTATAGAGATCAAAGTAAAGACGACATCCCAGTGCAAGCGATAAACCCTGAAGTTAAGAGTGCCGACGAGGGAAAAGGTATTGTTGACTAAGAAATTTTGGTCAATCATAAAATGTCACACGTCATTATCCTAAATTTAATAGCAAAATTTGTATAAGATGATGAGACAATATTTTCTAGATTTAATTGGGTTGAAAGTGGATTTATTTGTAATTTGGGGGAAATTAAATAAAGCCCAAATATGTACATTGATGTCCTTGCCGCCAATTCCATAGAGATTGGTCTGAATGAGACAAGCCCAAGGCCAAGCCCATAATTCATTTGAAGCACAAGGGCTAGGCTGGTCATTTGAAGCCCAAGGTCTATCAAGCCCAACATCCATGAAAGCCCATTGAAGACTCAATAAACAAGAAGGTAGGAACTTCAAAAAAGAAATGGGTGGGAACGCATATTGAAGATAGTTAATTGAGACTGTACTCCATATTCGCTCGTATTGTTCGATTTCAAATCTCGTGTGAACGAGAAACACGCAGACGGGCTTTTTCAGAAGTAGCTTCTCCTTAATTGCGGGAACTGTGTTTGGGATTTATGTCGCACAAAATTACAATGTTCCCAACATCAAGAAGCTCGCGAATACTGGGCTTTTGATGGCCAAACACATCGAAGAGAATTACAGGAAGCCAAAGAAGAGGGAGGATGACGATTGATAGGAAGATTTACGACCCAGGTTCCTATTGAGTACTATATGTTCCAATTTTGTGGTTTTTTCTTTTCAGGGAACTGATTGTGTTTAGCAATTAATGATCAGTCTTGATCAGTACGTAATCGGAGTATGGAATTTATCTTACATGAACTTGCCATTGTTATTTCTGGGTGTTACTGTGGTAATTCAATTGGGAATAAATAATGCAAAATCCTAGGTATGCGTTTGATTCTTTGTAAATATTTGTCTATCTTTGAATTTGAAAACTAGGGATGCTTGGTTTTATTAGTTGATGCGTTTTGCCAAGAGTACTCTTTAGTTCTGTAATGCTTAAGGGAAGTGGGGCTGAGAACTGTATCTGTGTTTCACTGAAATATCCCTTGAACTGGCATCATTAACTGTTGACTTGTATCCAATATTTTGTTAAAAGTTGCTACTTAAATCATGTGTGTTATAGTTCTTATCTAGTGAAAATTTACAGATGTTGCCTCAAGTTCTATTATGATATGTCTTTTAACTATGATGTCCACGATTACTTAGTCAAGAGATCCTTTTGCTCAGTCAGGGAGTCAAGGTCCAGGAACGATGTCGTGCTGCTTGATTATTGTAATAGGTTTCAGACTTTCCATTGTGTGATGACATGAAGTTAGAGTTATATTAAGATTAGAGACGGTCAATCAAAGCTGAACTCGAATAAGGACTGTGCGTAATACTTTGATTTAGTTTGCAGGTAGCAGAAATTAGAAGTTATGTTTGTGACAAATTTTAAATCTAGTTTGCAGGTAGCTGCCTTTTATTTATTTATTTTGAGTTCAATAACAATTTATGGTGAGGGGATTCAAACTCATGGATCAAGTAAGATCGTTTGAACGAAACTTTCCTCATTTCGAAGCTTAAGTTTTCTCAAATTTGTAACAACTTTTAAATCTCTGAGAGACTGAGATACAAGTTACATGTACATCCCCAACATTTATGTGTGCTTTGGCATACATGGCTGAAAAATGGTTGCTAGGTTGCTATCAGCCATTTCATAAGCAGATATCAGTTCGAAACATTTTTTTAATCAGTTTGAAAATAGTAAGTTTCATATGGTCTTGCTTTGCTCTTTACTTGTTTTCATCATGATTTTTTATGTTAGTTGTTGATTTTAGTAAGATTAAGGATTAATCCAACTTATACTTGTGTTCATCATGATTTATAATGTTATTTGTTGATTTTAGTAATGGTAGAGTTATTTAGTTATTTACTATACATTATTGTAATTATTTAGGTCCATTTGGCCTATTAGACAAAGATAAGAGTTTGCACGTGTATGTTTATATATAGTTCACTAACAGGTAAGACTTCAAAGAGATGTTTGAATGAGTAATTATATGAGTGGTTAGAAATTAGAGTTGTAACGATATCTCGTTTGAATGTCATTATTTTGTAGAGGAGTGGCGTGAAGAGTTAGAAATGAAAATTTACTTTAAATATTTAAAAATAAATGATTATAATATGTTTGAATTGCACCTCTCCTATGAGCACATTTGTTGGTGGTTGTGGAGATTCTCTATTTGTATGGTAGAGTTTTAAAAGACAGAATTGTCATTTGCAATCACGAAGTTTAAAAGAGTAGGAGAATGATCCAATGGTATTGTCCAATGTCTCAGCACCATTCTTCAAAAGCATGCTTTAATGCACTTTAATCATCACTATCACTATTCCCTCATCTCTCTCATGACCACCACCATTGCCAATGCTCAAACCTTTGCGCCACAATCATTTATTTATTTATTTATTTAACTTTTTATATGATATAGGGCAACATGCACTAGCCTATAACCTCTAATTACATGTTCGCCTTTTAAAATTTATTTGGAATGAGAGATTTAAATTAGTTTTTTTTAGTACAAATTGGAAAAGGGGACGAGGGCATTACTGTCGTGATGTTGGACACCAAACAATGAAATCATTGTGTCACCAACCCTCCTTTCAACTACTCTGCACTTTTTCTAGGCTTAGATTTATGGGATGTTTGGATTTGGAAGAGAGGAAGAGGAGAAAAAGAAAAGAAGTTGAACTTCTTATTTATTGTTAGTACTTCATAACCTCGCCTCTGAACTTGTCATCAATCTCTCTAACACCAAGTTCAATCGCCTGAACTTGTCATCAATCTCTCTAACATCAAATCAAACTTCAAATCAAATTTTTATCAAAACTTTATCTAAAATAAACATCTTCTCTCTTAAATACAAATTTTCAAAAAAGTTTTTTCAACCTGTCTTCTAAAAGACAACAATCTTCAAATATTTTATATTCAAATTATTTCATTTTTCTCCTTCCTCTCTTCTTCCTCTCCTCTCTTCCCATCCACTCAAAAATTCAAACATCCCCTACGAAGCAAAGAAGAAATTTTCCGCTATGAATTTCATCGACCTCATTAGAACTTGTGAATAATTTGAACTTGCATAGTTCCATATGCTCCAAGATAAATTCTTCAACCACAAAGATTTTTCAAAATTATAAGGCCAAAAGAAAAAAAGAAAAAAAAAAAAAAACTAAATTCAAAATTATGGGGTTTTTGTAAAGCTAAAATCTAAGCCTCACAAGGAAAAGTTGCATGCGAAAGCTCCTTTAGCCATTCAAACGTCCGTTGACGAGACAACTCTAACTTTTCTTGTTGCACTTTTTCCTTCTTCATCCTTAATTCCCTCATCGCTACTGCCTCCGCCGGAATATTCTTATTCATTCCGTTCTTCCTCCTCATTACCACCGTCTTCACCGCCGGCGCCACCGTTGACTCCACTGAACACTTACACCCAACTCCACTTAGAATTCCGCTGTTCTTCCATTCTGTTGATTCTTTCTCTCGAGCTTTTCTCATGCTTCCGCCGCTGCAAGCGACGGTGACCGGCATAAAATCCTCACTGCCGTTGCTCCGGCTGACGGAGGAGTTCCTCCTCATGCTGCTCCGGTGCTTGAGATCCTGCAATTCCAACATGACCGGCGCTTTCACTACCCCTACCCGGATAAAATCCCACGTGGAGAAGAATTTTTGGCTCCGGCGGCCGGTGCTCTTTTGTCGGAGCGTTTCCGGCGAGGCTTTAATTTGGGGTTTTGGACTTGGGTGGGAGTGGAATAAATTCGGGACTCTGGGACGCGAGTTTCTTGCGGCGGAGGAAGAGCATTGGCTTTTATTGCTACTGCTTCCGCTGCTCACGATAGCGCCGTGCCGGTGGTAGAATCCGGAAGAGCTGTTGTCGGAGCTAACAGAGAGGCGAACGGGCAAAAGCTGCCCCCGGTAGAAAATATCATCGGCCAAACACATTTCCGGCGGCGGCTGTCCGACGGAATTACTGAAACCAATGACAGAACCGAAATCGAAGTCGAAATCGAAATCGGCGGCGGCTGCGATTGGTTTTTTCTCGAAAAGGAAATGGGGATTTTCTGTTTTCATTAGATTTATGGGAAGATCGCACAATGATAAAGTTTCTTCTTCTTGATCAGGTTGCTCCTCCATGTAAAATTCACCATCGCCCCATTTTTCTTTGGCATTGACTCTCGCCATTTTTCAGTGGAAGTTGCAGAGATTGAGAGAGAAAAATAACAGAATTATTCAAATGGTCAATTCATTTTCTAGTGATTGTGAAACAGAAAATCGTTAAACAACAGAAGAAGCCAAAAAAAAAAAAACAGAGTGAAAAAAAGATGGAACGTGAAGACAGAGGGAAGCAGAATATAAAGGGAGAAGCATTTGGAAGTACTGGAGAGAAAAAGAGAATTGATTATTGGAGGGTGAAAATTGTTTGGGTTTTATACATACATATATGTTTATTTATTGATTAATATATTCATATTTAAATCGGTTAAAATGTCCAGGAGAGGTTTAGATTAAAATTTTAAGAGTATTTAGAATTCGAATTTATTTTTAGTATTTAGAAGTACTGATTAACATTAATAATTTGTTTGAACGTAAATTTTAAAAATATTTAAAATTAGAAGTAATGATTATTATCAAAAGTTTGTTTGAACATAATTTGAAGAGTAGTTAAAATTAACGATGTCAGTCAAAATTTCATTCGGATGGCAGTAAAAAATAACTAAAATCTTCCAAGAGAAGAGTACCATAGTATTTGAGGTATAGGTTCTAAAAATAATCTATTTTAATTCTTACGTCAAAAGATTAAATAGTTAATTTATCAATATTTTTAAATTTAAAATAAGTTTAGACTTAAGCTATTTTAAAATTTCAAATTAATGTAAATATAAATATATTTCAAATTAAAATTACTTTCATTATCATCTTTATTACTATATTATTATGTAACAATTTATTATCTTACAAATTTATAAGATGAAGCATATAAGATGTGTTTCGCCTAGTTACTTAAGAGAAGATTAAGCATATCTAGAGTTTAAATTTCAAAAATCAAAAACAAAAAAAATTAAGGTTATTCGATAACTATTTTATTTTTTTAATTTTTGAAATTTAATCTTGTGTCCACTCAAATTCTTTACATATGAATTATTTTTTATTAAAAAAATAAAAATAAGTATTTTGAAGTTTTTTTTTTTACTTTGAAATTTTTAAAACCAGCCCGTGATTATCAAACAAAACTTAAATAATTATCTAATGAAGATCGTAATTTAAAAAAATTGAACATCAAAAGCCTTAATTTAACAAGGTTGAGCATAGAAGATCGTTGAAACAACAAAAAAATTTAAAATAAATAAAAAAATAAATAAAAAAGCAAAGAACTTTTAAAAAAGGGGTTAAAAGAAGTGCAATGGGGCCTTTGATTGTTTGAAAAGATTGAATTGTAATGAGGAATAGGGGCATTGCCACTTAATTAATTGTGTTTGTGTTTTGTCTGGTAAATTAATTAATGCCTTTTTTCTGAGAAGAAATGAGTTAGAATTTGTAAGCAAAGGAGAGGTTGAGAGAAGATATGAAGAATTTTGGAAGCAAAAAGAGAGAAAATTGGAGGCAGTGAAAAACAGCTTTGAGAATTTAGTGGAGCATTCTCAAAAGAAATGAAAAGAAAATCAGCTATAAAGAGACACCACTTTGGACTTTAGTTTTGACTCCCATTTTGCTAAAATATTTGGGGTTTATTTTCTTTTTATATTCCTAATACCTTTCTTTCCTTGTCTTCCTCCTTCTTCTTCTCCTTTTTTTTTTTTCTTTTGTTTGAAAGAAAGAGACTAAATAATCATTAACAACCAAAGAAACAACGAAGACAATCCTCTTCCACACCAGAGACCACCGAGGAGGGAGAAGCCCCCAAAAAAAAGGTCATATCCTCCAACCTAGAAGGTGAAAAGTTCCATACAACAAAAAGTTCAAGAGGGTGTTTGGCTAACAAATCAGCCACCTTATTACATGACCTATTGCAATGGAAAACAAAAACACGTTCCCAAGTAAATTGGAGAGCTATCTAATATCAACAGCAATGTTGTTAAACTCAGAGAGATCTGAATCATCTGACACCAACACCTTGACCACATCCTTGGCATCAGAATCCACGAGCAGCTGAGGAATCCACGAACGAGCAATTAACAAATTTTTCAACCCCTCTCTGATCGCAACTCCCTCGAGCACCTTGACCGAACAGTTCCCCTCCCCCCCCCCCCCCCCTCCCCGATCTAGGACAAACAGCAACATCAGCATTAAGCTTCCACCAACCACGAGGAGGGGCTTCCCAATCAGCTTTCTTATCAAGGATTTCTCTCTCCAGTGCCCTTGAACCACTTGAAAAATAACCATCGTAAACATTAATCATATTATCCACTCTAGCCTAGAGTCTATGAAACTCCACCACTCCATTGTTATTAATAATATTATTTATGTAGTTCCATAGACTCAAATAATAATCAGGAATTTGAATAATTCGTTGTCTTCCTCTTACTTTCATATCAACCAAATTCCACCTTTCAAATGCATTCTTTATTTCTCGTTTTCCCTATTTTTTTTTTTAATTTTCCCAAACAAACTAGGTGCGGTGGAAAGGATATGTTTTCATCTCAAAGTTACTTTTTCTTTTTTTTCTCCAGTTAAAAAAATAATAATAATAATAAATAAATCATGTTGTTATTACTATAATTTTAACACATTTATCACATAATATCACATACTTCTTCCGTACAAGCTTTTTTTAGTATGATCGCCATTTATAGTAGATGGGTGCCTTTCAAAAGACAAATAAGATTATACACTTCTAAAAAGAGTGGCTCAAGTGATTGAGTCGGATAATTGTGAGATCTTCAACAAGTCACAAAGATGGTTTCACTTTTGGCTATGTTTATTTTGTTCGGTAGAAAGGTTTTCTTTTTGCTACGTTTGTTTTTTGTAAAAATGAATTATAAATAATTATTTCTCAAAAATGTAAATAACAACTCATCAAACTCTTTACTAAAAGACTTATTCAAATTTCACTTCAAATATATCTCCAATTTCAAAAGAAGTAACTAATTATCCAACCACTACTAATATCAATCTTCAAACAATATTCAACTTTTGAAGCTTTCCTCCTACCAAACTATTATAGGATGAATCTAAGCTAGTTGTTGTGTCCTTTATTATATCTTGTCATATAATTAAGGACAAAATGTATTTCAAAACATTCTTTTTCTCTCTTTCGAAAACTTTTTCACGAAGTCCGTGATAGATATTGCACCTGTTATGTCGCTCGCTCTGCAATTCATTTGACTGTCTTACTCGTCGAGTTAGAACAGATGCTCCACAATCTCTTTACTACGAAAAGAACGAAGTTAGATGATGACAGTTGCATCAATCTATAATAAATTTAAGAAATACTTAAATTTTCTGATTTTTCAATATTGAGATACAATAACAAATATCCTATTAAATTTTAATATCCCCTAATATTTAAATACTTAAATCCTCACAAATTCTAAATAATATCCTTATAAATTAATTACAAATTTTATTCCTAACATTTTCTGTGTACATTCTAAAAACCCACTAAAATTTCTTAGTTTTATAATTTTCTCAATAATGGGAGTTTCTTTTTCTGTACCTTGATATTTTCGACTTTCTATTTAATTTATTTTTTAAAAAAGTTCTGTACATTAAGTTAATTATACAAAGTATAAATTAATTTTAATGATAAAATCCAAACCAACAATAATCCTTCAAAAAAGAAAATCCAAACATTAAAATTTAAATTTTCAGTATATATTTTGTTTTGAAAAACAAATTGGTCCAAATTTAAACTTCACTCTGCGTAGCTAGTATTATTTTTTTAAAATGTAGAAATTTAAATTAAAGTGGTCTACTGCCCTAGAGAATAGTGAATGGTATTAGATAGGAGAAAAAGCATGTTACATGATTATGAGTTTTGCCTTTTATTTGGTTTCTGTAGCTTTAAAAAAAAAAATGGTTATTTTATATATGGAAAAAAGAAGGTTGGCCCAATCCATTCGGATATTATTATTATTACTATATCTACGAGAACGCACAAATTAACCAAACGCCGCATGTTTCTCCAAAAGGGCAACAAACAGATTAAAAAAACAACTGATGGCGACACGTGGCAAATCCATGCCTTTTCAGGGCACTCCTTGACGGTTAATCACCGAGGAAGCAGCATCGCCGGAAAGAGTGGGGGCGTCGGTGGAGCCGCCGCCGCCGCCGCCGCGGGTGGGCTTGGGCTGGAGATGGCCTTGAGTTCCATAAGCTTGGTTTTTGTAATCTTCCAAATCCTTATAATTAACGTACGGACTGCTCTCCGATGGAATGTCCACTGATTTATCCTCTAATACTTCCCTTCCGCTCTTCCTCTGCTCCGGTTGTTGCCGTTGCGCCTGATCCTCCGCTCGCTTCTCCATATCTCTCAAATTTAAAATCGCCTTTTAATTTTTCTATTGGTTTCAATTTTATATATCATTTTTTAAGCTCTTCTTCTTTTGACACGTTTGCATTCCACCTGTATTTTAGTTTGACACGTTTCTTACGCATGCGTGGCAGGGCGACCACTTCGGTCAATTTTATATCTCAAATTAATTACCTTACACTTCTCCTATTTTTATTTTCTCCAAAAAAGTAAGATATGTTTATTTTCAATTTTTGTAGTTTTCGTTCCTTATTTTCAATTCAACGTATCAAATATTTTTTTTCTCTCTTACAATATAATTAATACTTTTTTTTTCTTTTATGTTTCTTCTTTTAACTTTAAAAAAAAAAAAAAATCAATTTATATCATAAGTGAGTTAATCATTATTAACATATTAAAATTTAAAATTTGTTCAGTAAATAATAGAAGTCAAGCTTTGCTTTACTAGTGATTTTTATATTTTATAGATTTAAAAAAACAATTAAACTAACATATTAAATTTTGAAAGGTTCAAAATCTTGCCATTTCATTTTTTTTTTATTTGAAAAAGCTTTTTATAGAACTGCAGTAATATTTAGAATTAGATATTGGAATCTACAACTAATACAGATTAATTCTCTAAACTTTTGCACAAGAATTGTGATTTTGATCCTATTATATTCACTGACAAACATAACATAACAATTGTCTTTATCAAGTGAAGAACATTAATTAAGTTAGAGCTTTTCGAATTTTCTCATTTTTTAATAATTGAAATAACATATAAAATACCGTTGTTATCAACGAAGCGGGGATAGCTCAGTTGGGAGAGCGTCAGACTGAAGATCTGAAGGTCGCGTGTTCGATCCACGCTCACCGCAATTTTTTCACAACTATTTCTTAAACGACGTCGTTCAGACAGGATGATGGGTCCGTGCTCTGTGATCTGGAATCGTATTCACCCACGTGTCTACTTAAAATATGAGCCCGGCCCATTGAATGTTAATTTAATTGTTTTATAGCCCTACCTTTTCTAAAATGAGTACAATTTGAACAGATACTTGCAATCTTTTTTAAATATTAATTATTTACTTGGAATTTATCCTACTATCATCATCATTTTGGTTTTTTAAAAAATAGTTAAAATACTATTTTTAATCTTAGATTTTCCCCTTAATTTAAAAAATTCATTTTAGTTTTTAGAATTTTAAGTTTATTCTATTTTGATCAATAACATTTTCAAATTTATTCTAGTTTGATCCAAAATTTTTAAAAGTTTAATTTTAATCTTTAGATTTTTTTTTTTTTGGGTTAATTTTTCTTAAAAAATATTTCATATTTCCACCTAAACTTTATAAATATGTTCACATATTTTATTTACTTGTATTAACATTATTCAACTAATTTTATTTAATTTTAATTTTTTTCATAAAGACTTATTTTAAACTTTTATTATCTAGGTACTAAAATTAAATTTTGAAAGTTTAGGGACCAAAATGGAATAAACTTAAAAGTCTATGAATTAAATTTAATTTTGAAAGTTCTGGGATCAAAATAAAATACACATAAAATTTAGGAACAAAATGGATATTTTAACCTAAAAAATATTTACACAGTAAAAAAAACAAAAGAAAAAAGAGAGTCTACCCAAAAGTCAAACTAACATAATAATAATAACAATGACAATCTTCAAAAAAAAAAAAAAAAAAAAAAAAAAAAAAAAAAAAAAAAAAAAAACCCTTTTCCTTTTTTCCCCCCCCCCACCAAA
>JBBMEG010000024.1:4107104-4132222 GCA_037832605.1 Cyclanthera cordifolia
AAAAAAAAAAAAAAAAAAAAAAAAAAAAAAAAAAAAAAAAAAAAAAAAAAAAAAAATCATTTTAAGTTCATTGTTTTTTTCTTTAGGGAAAATATAGTTGGTTAGTGAAGTTTAAGCTTGGTTGGTTTTCCCTAGGAAAATTCTATTCCCCCATTGGAACTAAAGAAGTTGTCTGTCTATTGATAGCATCTCAATTTGAAATTAGGTTTAGTAATTGGGTTGTTCATCTTCTACCAGATACCTCTATTCTAAGTAAAAGTATACATATTTGTCATATATACCAAATATAAATTATAGCACAAATTTAAATATTAAGAAAAATATCTCTTAAATATATATTTTTTTCAAAATTAAAATAATAATAATAAATAAAATTACAATGAAAAAGTTAAGGTAATGATTAATTTGATCTAAGAAATTATGAGGTAAAAGAAACTATTTCTGGACTATACATAAATGTATATTTGATCAAGTAAAATTAATTAAAAAAAAAAAAAAAAAAAATCTGGATCCCAATCCATTTTTTATCTTAGAGGCCGTTTGGGGTGGGATGAATTCTTAAAATGAATGAAATATTATTTACTAATTGTTTATTTAACTTATTTATTCATAGATTTTGTATATTTTATTTATGTGTATTTACTTTATTTTTAATATTTACAAATCATGTGTTATTTACGATATATTTTGTTATTTAAATAATATTTGTAATTATATATATATATATATATATATATATATATGTATGTATAATCATAAATATCTATTTGATCATTTTGACTGTTGTTTGTTTAATCTATTATTTTACTTCATTTGATAATTAAAAAAATATGTTTCTTCTATTTTCAAACTATAGTTAATGAATTTGAAAAAAAAAATCATTCTTTATATCACGTCCTTTAAAAATATTTGTAATTGTTTTGATTATCTAACGATAACAAATTTTAAATTTCATAAATAATAATAAAATGTAAATAAACTTTAAATATGTTATTTTGTAAATAAGGAAAAAAAAAATCTTAATAAAATAAGAAATGAAACTTTGAAAGTGTTATTATTTTTTAATAACTTCAAAATGTTATTTTATGAAATATTCAATTAAAATTATTATATTAATTATTTTACTTATTATAAATAAAAAAAATCATCTTATCGCATCTTATCAATCAACTTTTATCGCATCACAACTCACCGCTCCAAACACCAACTTACTCACACTTCCCATCCCAACTCATCACCTCAAACACCAACTTTCTAAACTCCCCCTATCCTAACCCAATTCATCCCAACTCACCCTATCCAAACGCGCTCTTAGTGTCCTCCCCATAAAATGCATATTCCAACAAAAACAAAAGTTTTAACTCTTTTTGCTAAATTGTTTTGAATCAACCTTATTTTTATAACAAATCTCACAATTAAGTTTAAATATAACTTTAATCGAAACTTAATTTAATAATACTTTGTTAAATAAAAATTTGGTTAATTTAAAAGTTCTCTTTTGAGATTACACTACAATTAGGGTTAGGAGATTCGAACACATAGCCCTATGATTCTTAAGTGTACACTAATGTGTTGAACAATTACTCTTTTGAATGTTAATTTGAAGTTAAAGTTATAAATTTACCGTAAAAACATTAAATGTCACATGACATAAAAAATTGTTTAAATAAAACTTTAATTTAAAGTCAAAATAATCATTTACTATAAATTGTAAAATTAATATGGATAGTGTCATAATTCTCATATTATATATTCTTGACAAAACTAACATATTTTTATAAATTTTAGAAATATGTTTACATTAATCATTTGTCCGTATTCTATTACTATATATTCCAAATTTATTGGATGTACCAATTTTTTAATTTTGTTTATTCTATATAATGTTAACAACAAAGTTCATAAAAAAAATTTGTTTGTTCAATAATGAGGTGAAATATTGAATTTATGATTTTTTTCGATTTATGAGTACATATTTATGCCATAAATTTTATCAGATTTTATAAATATAAATGATAAAAAATGATAAACCTTAAATTTTAATTTTATCTAATAAATTAATAAAATTACGATTCAAATATCAACCTATATTTAATGTACGAGTAGACACAAAAATTAGGGATGATTTTAAAAGAAGTTATTTGAATTATTTTAAAATGAAAAACTATTTTGAATGGTTTAAATTAATGAATTATTTGAATCATTAAAAATGATAAATTATTTAAATAATTATAATATATTATTTAAATTTAATTTTTATAAAAATAATTATAAATCCTCATTTTCTAATACCATTAAATCAAGTCACACATACAACAAAATTGCCAATCTGGACACAGAAAAAACCAAAACGCAATTTCCTATTATTTTCGATTTTTTCCCTTTTCCTTTCCTTTTTTCTGGAATCACAAAACGTTAAAAAAAATATTAAAAAAAAAAAAAAAACCTAAACCCAGCTCTAATTTTCGCTGGTAATTCGACAAACAGTACATCAACTTTCTACTTTCAGATACGATTGATAGCAACCCATCTTTCTTCTTGGGCAATCAGCCATTAAAATTCAACAAGATCCATCTTATTCATTTGCCCCCCTCTTTCTACGACCAACTAAACGCAATCGGACTTCCCACCACGTGCTTCCCGTCCGACCACTCAATCCGGTCGAACCCCTCTGCACTCGCCGGCGCCGCCGCACCATCCGCGGAGGTGAACGTGACTGTGTATGACTTCTTCTCATTCACTTCGGTAAAGCTTAACGATTCTGGCTCGACTGAGATTTTCACCAGTTTTGTCTCCGACGAGATTGACACTTTGTAAGTTCCTGCAGAGCCGACGTTTGTAAGAGTTCTGGTATGCTTGACGACATTGGAACCGCCGCTTCCGCCACCCAATACGCCGTCGAAAACGACAGCGAAAGAAGGGTAGTTGAGATCATTGACACTGTACTTCTTTCCAGAGTCGCAACTGTAATCTCTCCTTGCCAGTGAGTTAATCTGCGAGGAAGTGTAATTGAGTGCGCAGAGGAAGTTCAGATAATCGTCCACTGTAATGTCGTAAACAAGACCCGGATTGAGGGCCAATACCGGGTCGACATGCCCGGATCCGTGATCGAACGGGGTGGAGGGTTTACCGGTGGCGATGTCTTGAATTTTTTCGCCATTTTTGTAAGCTGTGTAGGCCGTCGTCATCAACGCCGATCGAATCGCCGCCGGACTCCAGTCGGGATGAGCGCCTTTGATTAGAGCGGCGAGTCCGCTTACGTGAGGGCAAGACATGGAGGTTCCGGAGATTATGTTGAAATCGACTCGCCTTTCATCAATGGCTAAACCACTTGGCGCCACTGATTTTGACCATCCGGCTAAAATGTTGACACCGGGTGCGATTATGTCCGGCTTCAGCAATTGCGGTGTGAGCGAATTTGGCCCACGGGAGCTAAACGCCGCCACCACCGGCGATGGTTCGATCCCTAATTTTGTTCCTTCGAATAAGATCGTCACCGTCGGATTCGATTCTGAAATCAAATACTTCCGGATAATGTTGCCGGCTTTTTGTCCCACCGCCGTCGCCGGCAGAAGATGAGAGTCCGCCACCAGCTCTTCTCCGTTTGCGTCGGTGTTTGCTAATACCATTCCGATTCCCCCGGCGGCTTTCACCACCGCCCCTTTCTGAACCCTAGGGTTTACACCTCTATCACAGAACACGATTTTCCCGGCGACTTTTTCCGGGATTAAAGTACCAGTCATACACAAATTCCCATTAGCAGAGTTACTAGCATTCGCAGCGTAAATAAATGGCATTAAATTTCCTATCAATGGCTTCCCTCGATAAAGCGAAACGCCGGAGAAATTCTTAGCATCGCCGAGACTGACATACGCCGGGAAATCCCGATCTAACGTTCCGGCGCCGACAGTTGTGATCCACGGAGACATATTAGACAAACTATAGGGACTAGGACCGGCATTTCCGGCGGAGCAAGAAATGAGGATACCTTTCTCCATGGCGGCAAAGGATCCAGAGGCGACGCTGTCTTTGTAATAGTCTGAAATTCCACCGCCGAGCGACATGGAAATGACATTAACACTATCCTCTACAGCTTTATCAATGGCGGCCAAGATATCGGAGCTGAAACAACCGCCGGCCCAACAGACCTTATAGGCAGCGACTCTCGCACGTGCGGCCATCCCACGGGCTGTGCCGGAAGCGTAACCAAACAGGCTCGCGTTCTCCACAACAGATCCAGCGGCGGTTGTGGCCGTGTGGGTTCCATGGCCGTCGTCGTCTCTCGGAGATTTCGATTCCTTGGTTTCATCGATCGGACCGAGAGTAGCCTCGTAGCCCTTGGAGAAATATCTCGCTCCGATCAACTTCCTGTTGCAATTCGAAGCACTAAAATTAGTACCAGATTCACACTCACCTTTCCAGCTACTCGGCACCGGTCCAAGTCCAGTATCGTCAAAGCTCTTACTCTCCGGCCAAACACCAGTATCCAAAACTCCAATCACCACCTCGGAAACAGAATTCGATTCAGGATACAGATCTACATTCTTATCAAGCCCAAGAAATTGAGGAGTGCGAGTAGTATGAAGTTCATATCTCATCTCCGGCACAACAGCCAAAATCCCCGGCTGTTCTTCCAGGCGCAGAGCTTCCTCCGCCGTCAATCTGGTTGAGAATCCATGAACAACGGTGTTGTAAGAATAAATCATCTCCGCCGTATCGGACGCCGATTTGAGGGAGGATTCGTACCAGTGGAAATGGTGCTCAAAAGTCTCAGGCATTTGGTACTTGGCCATATGCACGATGTAAGTTTTCTTCTCTGAAACCGCCATTGACGGTTCATAGAAGAAACAGAGAAGTAGAAGAAACCAAACAGTATAGGTCATTATTTTCAGAGGGAGAGAGAGAGTGGAAGATGAAGAGGAGTGTTTGGGGGGAGCTTTTATAAAAATTGAAATGAGGAGTGAGAAAGATAAATAATGACGAGAGAGAAAACAGAGAGTGGGGGATGGTTGGTTGCTTTTGTTGAGAGTGAATAATTAATAAAGGGAAGAGGGCCAAGTGACAGCTCTGGCGGAACGTGGAGGGGTTATTGCTTTTCTTTCCTCACGAGTTCACAACCGCTTCTTTCTACATCTTTTATTATTTACGCCCCAAAAATTAATAGAAGAGATAAAAAATAAAATAAATAAATAAATGAGTGATAAATAAAATTATAATTTTGTAGATTAAATAATGAGAAGAGATATTTCCTTTATCTCTTTTTATTACTCTAAATAACATGTTTTAGGCGATGGTTGCATTATTAAGAGATATAATAAATGAGTTTTTAAGAATTTTTTTTCAAATAATAATATTTATATTATTGTAATTATTTATTTTTAGCCATGTTACATAGTTATTCATTTTTAATACTTCTTTTTAAGGTTTTAACAAAATTACTCATTTTTTATTACATTACTCATTTTTAATCACATTCAAATGTGTTTTTTTGTATGTAGTCTCTTTACAAAATTTTAATATTGGTTTTCAATATTGAACAAGTGACTATGTAGTTGAATTGAATTACAACCACGCAGCTAAATTAACATGTCACCTACCTTTTAATTGTTTTTAAAATATTATTTAGAGAGATATTAGACTTTGAAAGTTATTTGTTAGTACAAAGATACGGTTAGAAAGTGTCGGCATTCATCTCAAAACCAATTGGCAAGGACTAGCCCACTCTATTTTATATTATATGTTGAAGAACCTCCACCTTACCAATGTGGGACATTTGCCACAAGCTGAGTATTCCAACAATCTTCAACAGATATTACGGGGGACTCGAATCATTGATCTAGTGCATGTCAATGCATTACTAGTCCTAGTTGAGCAATACTCGCTTTGACAATAAATCATCATTTTAAATAGTCTCAATAACTACATTCAACAAAAAAATTTTCACTACAACTATTATTCATCATTAATTTAAAAACTCAAAATAAATTAATATTTTAAATACATTTAAAAATTATATATAAACAAGCTTGCAATCATTATTTATAAATATTTAACGTAAATCATAATTTTAAATACTTTTAAAAATTTTGATATAAACATTGGACATGAAAGTAAGAAATAAAATTGTGAAGATTCTTTAATAAAATAATAATGGGTTAAGAGTTTGAAATTGAGGATTAAAAAAACGGTGGAAAACTGGTGATGTGTTAAGCGTGGCTGGTTCACGGGTATGGAGTCAGTTGTGTCTGATAGCGAAAGAGATATGCTGGGGTGTGATATGAGTGAGAGTGAAGAGTTTGCGTTGAAATCTCACCATTTATAAATTGAGTGGACTAAGAATTTCTTTTCTTTTTTTATATATTTAATTTCAATAAATATGACAATGAGATTTCCAAAAGTATCACAATACAAAATATTTTTTCATTATTTTTTAATTCAATAACAATTGTGTGAGGATTATTTGGACTAAATTTTGAAAAAATATTTATAATTAATATTTACTAAATGCTATGAACAAATTACATCAAAACGTGTTTTTTATTCGAAAAATTACATTTAAATACTTAAAATAAATCATCATTATAAATATTAATTTTAAATATTTTTAAAAACTATGTCCAAACAAACGTTTAACCGTGATTATGATCATTACTTCTAAATATTGAATCTAAATTTTTATTATAAATGCTCTTAATTATGACATGTTTGGGTCACCAAAAATAATGAGATTAAAGATGATTCTCAGTGTTTGAGACCGAAAATCATTTCTCTTATAATCATGTTTGTCCAAAATTATCTTTTTATTCCCCTCATAAATATTTTTTATTATTTTCATAACACTTTTTTTCTCCCGTGACTATTTTTCACTCACATCATACATATAGTTCTATTTTCCTCGTTCTTTTTCCTTTCACCCTAACACAATTAATCATTTTTTCCACAATCATTTCATTCACTAAAAAACACAAATAATGATTATCTTCGTAATTATTCTTTTTCTTATTCTCCTCGTAAGTCTCCTCCCTCATAATTGTTCTAATTTCCCTTCCTCTGGTGTGTTTGTTTTTTGCATAAATTAAAATAGTCCGAGTATAAATAAATGGAAGAATGAATGATAGTTAAAATAATTAATTACTCATTTGATAATTGATGTTAATAATGATTTGAGGAATTAATTAATAGTTTGGAGATTGATGTTAGTAACGTTAAGTAACTAACTATTGGTTTGATGATTAACATTATTAATGATTAAGTGACTGGTGTAAAATTTGATAGATGATTTGATAAAACGTTTGATAAGTGATTAAGACTGATCGTATAAACTATCGGTTCTTCTACAAAAAAAAAATAAATAAAATTAAAAAAAAAAACCTTCAAGAGGTTCTCCTTTATAATATATTTTTTTAACGTATTACTTTTCTTTACCTGGAATTACATCGAGTAAGATCAAAGCTGCAATTTATGAGTTCGATAATTGTTTAATCCTTGTTGTGAGTTCTTCATGTTTTCGTGCTCAACTTTTAAATGGTGAAGATGTTCTAGTTCTTGGTCTAGTTATGGATTTGTTGGTTTTTGGTGTGGTGGGTTTTGGGGAAAAAAAAAAAAAAAAAAAAAAAAAAAAAAAAAAAAAAAAAAAAAAACCCTCAATAAAAAGATAAATTGAAACAATCACTTTCATTTTGTTGGTTAGAACAAACAATCGTTTTCAAACCTGCATACACAAACTATGCCCCACAAGAGACCATAAAAAAAAAGAGTTGAAACTGTTTTTTATATTACAAAATTTTTAATAAAAAATAATTAATTTGTATTTGAAGTTATTTGAGTGTTTTTTTTTTTCTTTTTTGCCTTTTTAGGAAAAAACCCACACTTTCCTCCACTACAATGCAATTGTATATATGCACAATTGTTAATAACGTTCTAGCAAAGTTTCGACATTTATTTAAGTAATATGGATTTTGAATTTAAACAATTAATAACTTCCTAAGTATTTAATTTTTAAGAAAGTATTGAATAATATTGAAATAGGAATTCTATTTTTTATGCATCATAAAAAAAAATAAAAAAAATCCTTCCAATAACAACCTTTTAAAATAAATTTGAAAAATCTAGTAAAATTATATATATAAAAAAACAACGGGATCAGTGACGCAGTGATTTCATTGTTTGATGTTATTCCAGTTTAACACCAGCGTCACAATATCGAACAGCCAATCACTTATACATTTTATTGACATTTGTACCAATCAAATCAATTTCTTAAGTATTTTCTTTGTAACTTCACAAATACATGTTAACACAAAACTTAGTTGGAGTTATTAAAAATAAATTTTTATAATCACTTTTTAAGTATTTGTCTAAACAAATTATTATTAGTATTAAAACTCGCTATTATATTATTAACTTTAGGAGAATTAAAGGCTTATATTTTATATTTTATAGTTAGGCAATACTAGTAATAGTAATAATGATTATATTAGTTACAAACTTAATTAATAATACTAGTAGTAATAAAAATTAATTATTTTTAAGACAAAATAATTTTGTAAAAAAATAAAAAAATAAAAATTTTATTGAGATTTTATTTCGAAATTACATAATAATTTTTTAATGAAATATTGAATTAGATTATCGTCCAATAAACAAACCGCACCAACTTTTTCGTTCAAACCAAACAAAACATCCTTAAATATAATAGTTAAATGATATTAGGGCATTTATTATAATTTAACCGTCAACATAAGTATGAATTCCCTATTATTATTAAACTAAAGAAAGTTTAATTTATATATTAAATAAAAATATGAATATCAGGGGTGAAGAATCCCCTCCGAGTTGTAAAGTGGGGCCGGAGATCACGTGCATTCTTTGAAGGAAGAGATGTGGATTTTGGTGCTAAGTTCGTCATTACTTTAGGGACGACAATAGTAGATGGGCGGAAGAAATAAGTGTGGGACGACATGTCGACGTGGCTTTTGGCATAGACTTTTCGAAGTGTAAAATACGAACCCATTTGAACAAAATTAGTCATCTGTTTGGGGAAATGAGACCTTTGTTTTTGGCAGTATTCTTCAAAATTTCCATGGTTGCCCTAACCACATCGGGAATCTCAAGCTGCTCTCATCAATTTCGATGCGCTTTTTAATCATATATAATGGTAACACATTGATCTTGGTTTCCCATCTACTTTCCCCATTTTCATTACCATTCGAATTTATATTTACCTACCACTTCTTTTGTTGGAGCTTCTACTAACTATTTTATGCGATTTATTGGTCACACCAATCATCCAAATTTTTATAATTATATATTTAATTTTCAACTATAAAAAAGAGGCAGGATAAGGTGTAACCTACGAAGGAATGTTAAATTAAATTTTGGAGATAGAAAAGTGTTGGTATGTAAACAAATATCTCACATTGATTAGAACAGGAGAAGATCATGAGTATATAAATGATTATAATAATCTCCATTAATATGTATTTTGAATGAAACCAAAAGTAAAGTGAAGTCTATGAATAGACCTTGTTTGAAAATTGGAATTTTGATGGGAAGGTATTGCAACATCTTTATTTAAGAGAGAAGGGTTTTTTTTTTTTTTTTTTTTGTAATCATTTTAGTTTATACTCATTTATAAAATTAATATTTTATATTATATAATTATTGAGCAAACTATCCATAAAAAGTATACACATTCTAGAACTTAATTTCTTAGAATAATTCAATAATTTTACTATTTGTGAGAATAGTATTAAAATTATTGTTCCTTAAACTTTTGTTCGTAATTTGATGCTAAGGGAAAAGTGCTCTTTTATATTTATTTTAATTACAATAATTTATTTTAATTTTAATAATTAAAATTTAATCTTTAATTTATAATATGATTCTCGAATTTTTATAATGATTGATCTGCATGAAATAATAAAATTAAATCATTTTTCTTCACACAAGAATTTGTTAATTATAACGTTTTATAGTTTCATTCACTTAAACTAATTTTCTTTTACTACTTAAATTGGACTGACTTCTATTAATTACACTAACTGATTTCTATCACTTAAACTAATTAGTTTCTATAAGTTACACTAATTGACTTTTTTCCCTTAAACGGATTAATTTATTTCGTATACAAAAATTGCATTCTGATATTGTTTTCAATTTTTTGTTATGGATGATATATATATATTTATTATACAACAAAAATCCCCTTTAAATTATATATTTGCAAATTTAAATTTTCTCATATAAGTTGTAGAACAAAATTTAAATAATAATTTTTTTCTCTATGTCTTTTAACTTTATCTTGTTAATTAAATTTATAGTTTAAATTTATAAATTTTCAATTATGAATATAATTCAACTTAATAAAAATCATAAAAATAAATCGTTTACCTTTACAAATCATTTTTTTTAGACATATTTAAATATATTAGTTGAACTATTACTATTTTTTATTTTATATTTTATGTTAGTTTCCCTAGGACACATAATAACAAAAGAAATATATAAATATATACTTTCATTATTTTTTAATTTCTAATTCTTAAACCAATTTGTAAGTTATATTAATAACTAAAAACACAACAACATGTTAATTTTGAATTAAAAAAAAAGTTATAAATTTTTTTTGAGAATTATATGAAGTTTAATTTGATGATTGATGAAATATTAAAGAGAACTTGAGGACGGAGAGATGTTGTGATGTACTTGATAAATTCATATTAAATTACTTTTATTTATTCTAATTTCTTCCCCACTTTAGTTGAATATTGTGTTTAATTTTATAAAATATGCATAATTTGATTTATGTGGTAAAATGTTAAAAGTTTGGTGAAATTGGTTAAAAAGTGTTGAATTAACTAATGATAAATAAATAATATTGAAATGAAAAAAAGAAAAGAAAATTATTTTCTTCTTTTTAACTTAAAATTATTTTCTTCTTATTACCTTCCGTTATACACGGAGGTGGAGAAAAATGAGGAAAGTGAACCACTATTTTTGACTTGAAGGTGCAAGTAGAAGTGGAAAAAATAAAATATATATTAAAAAAAAAAAATGAAGGGAATGAGGGAGGATTTCTGACTAATCTGACTGTGGAGAATTTTTTTTTTTTTTTTTTAATTGAATTTCAATTTTATTGTTTTTCCCTTGGCAAAAACCAACAACAATGAAGCAAAAATATATTTAACTTCAGTTCAATAATTAATTGTCCATATGATTTATTAATAAATTAAATTGACGACTCAATTTATAATCAATTGATTTGTGCTGTATATGATTTTGTGATATGTATAAATGTCTCAAAGTATTATACTGTAGCAAAAAATTGTAGTTGTTCCAAATTATATATAATAAACGTTAAGGAAACAGTTAATGATTTGTAGCTACCTCGATTAGTTAACTTTTGGCTTAGTCATTCTAGTTAATTTAAATGCAATTGTTCAATTGTTATGGAAGGCTATCGTGCCAAATAGTTTATCTTAGAGTTTGATAGTGGACTAAAGTCAATTAAATAGAGAACAACCGCTTATTATAATTTTTTCAAATAGGTAGACTAATTTCTTGAATGTGTGATAGATTTTCTTAAATTTTGTTTTGCCGATGATCAAAATGCAATTGGATTAAATCGAATGCTCGAATTATACTTTCTTTTGTATAATTGTTTGTTTTATTAAATTTTACTGTTTATTTACAATTTTGTTCAAATATCAAAATCTCATTTTTATTTGTTTTTTAAATTGAACAAATAATTTATAGTTCATTTGGTATTCGACCTCATTCTGCTATTTATAATTTAAAAATGAGTAATTTATTTTTGCGGGCATTTACAATCAGACGAGTACTCAAAAAATAAATCAAGATAGGCAATTATTTTTGCTAAAAAAACCTCAATTATTTCCTCTCCCTCTCCTTGCAATATAATCCCAATCATCCCTAAAAAATTTAGCTCATGTTTAACCTCTCATTTCAAATATATTTTCCTCTCAATTAATTTTATTCAAATACATTATTTTCAAAAGAATTTCATTTCTAATATTAGTTGAACTATACTCGCTTTGACATTATTTTTTCGTGTCAACGTCTATTTAAACACTTTTATCCAAGTAACATTTTCTTATAATCCTTTTCTTTGACATTAATTTTTCTAGTTCTCCTCCCCATCTTCCATCTAAACATGCAAAAAATGTTTAGTGATAGAAAGCTTGTTTAACTCGTATTTTAACGTACTTAGCAAAATTAAAAGTAGTTATAGAGTTATCGAAATGATTAGTGGCGCAATCGCTTCATTGTTTGATGTTAATCGAGTTCAACACCAAATATTTAGAAGAAAAAAAATAAACAAAACAATGACCGATAAACATTGAATTAGTTAGAAATCAATTGATTTATTTTTAAGTATACTAACATATTAGTTCGTTTTTTAATTAACAATAATATAGAGAATTGAACAATGCAAATTCATGTTTGATAACTATTTTATTTTTTTTAGTTTTTTGTTTTTGAAATTCAAATGTGTACTTATTTAAATTATTTTCATATGATTTTTTTTACCAATCTTAATGAAGTATGTACATTTTTAATTAAATTTTATAAACTAAAAGATTATTTAGAATGTACTTGTTTACTTTCCAATTTTGTTTTATTTTTTTAAACATAAGTAAAATACATATATTAAAGTAATAAAAATTATTTGTTTGGAAGGATTAAATTTCAAAATTTTAAAAATTATCCAACAAAATTAAAATTTAAACAATTTTATCTTCATTTAGTTAGCCAAATTATATGACGTCATAAAACTGGATATTGGAGTTTAATAGATAAGTAGGACGGGGACCAAAGTGCCTTTATTAATTAGAGCATGAAATATATAGGTTTGAACACGAAGTGAACCATGTCGATCCCATGCGAAAATTAAATTATTTGAATATAACAAATTATGCTCCATCTTAAAATATCAAACAAAATTGGCGACTTTCAATTATTTTTGGCGAAGCCCTGCAGCGATTGACTATGTGATAAAAATAAATAATGTTGGAATCAATAATAAAGTTGGGAGTGAGAGAATGAATAAATACAAGTTTTGAGAGAGACTCCATTATTTATTTTATTTTAGATTTCTCGGTATTTAACCAACAATACTAGTTGGTCATCGTCATTATTGTAAATTCGATAATCATGAGATCACGAGTTAGAGTTTCCCACCCCATTATTTGTGTAAACTCAATAAAGAAAAAAAAAACCCTTAAAATTTGAATATAATTGATTTTATGTTTGTTTATACGAAATACTTTCCGATTTTTTTTGTTATAGATAGAATTTTATTTTATTTTTTGCAATGCATGAAATGTCTTTAGAGTATTTATGATTATTCATAATTATTAAAAAAGTAAATATATTTAAATTAACCATACATTATTAATTTTTGTCCAATCATACCCCAATATATTATTATTTGACAAATTTTATAATTTAATTTTTAATGAAATAAATAAATTTATAATTAATGTGTTACTTTCCCACCTGCCCTTGGGCTACCAGCCCACCAACAACTATTACTACTGTATTAAATAGTGAAAATTTAGCCTCTCTTTTATGGTAATTATAAGTTTTGCTTTTGTAAGCGAGGCTTTGATCGAGTAGTGGACTTGCTAGTCAACCTATTAGTGGTGCCTAACTCTTTATCTTTGTGTTTGAGTGTTCCCGGAAGTCAAAGTTGTTTGGATTGGGGAAGAGTTTCTCGTCGAAGGCGATTGTGTTGCTGTTGTTAAAGCTTTTGAGCTCCTGATTTTTGATTTAATGATATGGTTTCGTAAATTTTCAAAAAAAAAAAAAAAAAAACTTGACATTTTATGAAAGATAGATTTTTGTCTTTAATTTTAAACGTAAATTTTGTTTTTATCAGTTGTAATTGGTGGAGAACAAGTGTGTGAAGATATCTAGGATTATGTAAATGTTTTAATTATATTATTTTTGTCATAAATAAACATAGATTCAAACGTATTTAATTAGTCAATGTTTACAAACCATATATATACTATTTCAGTAAAGCATACAAATTAAGTTTTTTTTTTTTTTTTTCTATCTTCTATTACATTTCAACTTTCTCCAAAATATACTAACCCAGTCCTAACTATAAAAGTTATAGTAATAAAAATTTGTTTAGTTATAGGAAGATAGTTCCTTCATATAATTTATAATTTTTTTTTATTACTTTATATTATCACGTTATTTATTTATGGACATAAAATGTGTGGCTTTTATGAACATGTCTTTTGCCTTTATATACCTTGATCTTCCTCTATTCTAACCGATGTGTGACACTTTGTTTGCATAAGTTAATTTTAAGATATTTTAAGATGGGTGAAGAGGGTAAAATTGTCTTTTTTTTTTCTCTCTAAAAACTTATAACTAGAGAAATTCGTAACTTTTTATCTCTTATAAATTTATAATGAAAATTTTGTAAATTAATGGATTTGTTAAATGTGTGTATATTTGTTAATTAATGAAACTTTTCACTATCATAATAGTTTTTTCAAGAAGAGTTTTTTAAAAAATAATTAATTATTAATTTTTTTTAATAATTTTTTTTATTGACATAAAATATAATTAATTATTAATATAATTCAAACGATATAACTAATAATAACTCAACAAAAAATAAAGTAAAATTTTAATAATTTCATTAAAATGAATTATCAATAAATATATATATATTTTAATGTTTTTTATACAATTTTTGTTTTTAAAATCTTCTTAAAAAATACTATAATATTGAAAAGACTTATTAATTAACAAATGTAAAAACCTATTAATTTATAAAATTTTCATTATAAATTTATAATAGGTAATAAGTTATGAATTTATCTAGTTATAGATTTGTTATTGACTTTTAGAGAGACAAAAAAATACTAAATATTTTTTGGACAATTTTATCCTCTTTACATATTTGAAAATCTCTTAAAAGTGTTAATTGCAACACTTTTCAAATTTCAGGATGGATAATTGCTCAAATTGAAAGTTACTTAATTGTTACAAACACTATACTCTAGGGATGATATGTACAATTTTCCTTAAAGTTTTTTTTTTAAAGTAAATTAAAAGTTTTTAGAATAAAATAAAAAATTAAATTGAAAAAAGACACAATTTTTGAAAAATAAACCTTTCAAAATTGAAAATTGAATTAAATTCAAATCGAATCAATTAAAAAAAATGAATAAATGGTTTTTTTCTTTTCTGGACATGGGAATTCGGACCTACTTTTCAAAAAAATAAAATAAAAAATATTAGTTTAATTCACTTTGATACAAAACAGAAAAAAACCAAATCAAAATCACTCCTATAATAAACTATTAAAATAAATAAAATAAAAACTAATCGGTAACTATTGTGGAAACGGGCTAACAGAATACCCATCATTTGACTAGAAGGCCGACGAAGCCCAATATAGTGAATTGGTCGATTTTTTTTTTTTTTTTTTTTTTTTTTTTTTTTTAATTTTGAGATTTTGGTCAAATGATTTATTTATGAGTACATTATACATGATACATTTAGCACACTTCATCTAATTACAATTTAGTTTTTATGATTTTAAAATATAAAATTTAACAGTTTAAAAACTAAAATTTAATTAATATTATTTGATAAAATTAAAAAAATGTTTATTATCGCAATTGTTGACGAATTAAGTACTTGTATAAAGAAAATATACTTTGAATATCAATAAAAATCATATTTCTCCTTGTGCTGTGTAGTTTATCAATGTGTAAGTGATTTTGTACATGTAAAAGATATATTTTGTTCCATCAATCACTTAAATAGTTATTGTTAATTTAAATCACTAATAATTAGGAACAACAAACACTTAATTTTAAGTTTTATCAAAGCAAGTTTACTAAAATTTAGTATTTAAAATGGTAGGAAGCAAATTTCAACTTTCTTTGAATTATTGAAACTTTATTTTAATTTTTATAAAAATTAAATTTCAACTTTTATCAAACTAAAACGAACTAAGATTTTAAGAGACAAAACACAATGATTATGCATTCGTTACGTCACGAGCGTAGTAGAAAACAAATTTATTAATCTTAAAGATACAAAATATATAATAACTGTCAAAATATACTATAATTTTAAGAGAGATTATATGATGCACAATCATAAAGTTCTATTGCAATTAATTACTCAAATACATAAAAGTCTAAATAAGATACATAAACCCAATTATAACTTCGTATAGATTTCAGAGGCCATTTCAATTTGGTGATCATGCATCAAAATTCAAAGACGTATATCAACGCAAGAGATTGACATACGTTTTAAGTGTGATGTTGCATAAGTGGCCATTGTAAACATTGGTCAATAGTAATGTTTAGTATTTTTGCTCTTTTTATATATAGAGTAATAATTAAAATGAAAATCCATTTCAAAATTAACAGATGGTAGATTATTATTTTACGATCAGATTTAATTTAATTTTTATTTGACTCAATGATTAAATTTAATACATTCTAACATCATATTAAACAATATAGAATCGATTTCAAATTTAGTTAGTAATGAAAATAACTAATCATGTATATTGAAAAGATAACATGATATAATTGTCCGCTAAGTTTTAATTTTAGCCTAATTATATAAAACCATCAATTACATGTAATGCATTATATTCATAATTAAATTTAAATCAAAATTTATTTTCGATTAAAAAGGTTGCAAATTCAAAATTCTTCGTAAATATTGTTATTGAGCTAAAATAGTGATGAATCACGAACTTTCAAGAGAGGGTAGCATTTCTATAGTTAGATAAACCCATCTACCAAATGTTATCCTCAACTAGAAAATTAAATAATAAATAAATTAATGATGACAGAAATAGAAAATTATTTAAAAGAAAACTAACACCAGAAAAGGCAACATATTTAAGTTGATTATTATATACCTAAAAAAAACAATGTAGACTCATAATGACATTTCTATTTAGACTCTTAAACATTTCAATAAAATCATTACCAATTTGATCATAGAGATTGAAATTGTTTCTTGGAGTTAATTACAAATTTTATAGATTGAATTTTATAACGTTAGTGTTAACTGAAATAATACTAAATAATGAAATCAATGTGTCAATTAGGTGAAATTATCTTATTTATTAATTGTGCAAATGCACCAATAAACAACATATATGAAGAATTTATTTTGATTTTGATTTTTGAATTTGTTGAGAGTTTTACTTCTAATTTTTTTTCTCAAAAGAAATAATTTCACTCAATAAACTATAATGAACATATATATAGCTTTCTTAAACACTCTAATTAACAATAGCAATTTGAGTCATTTGAAACGATTTAGATATTAATATCTACCTATTTAACTTAATTTGAATCACATTTTATTGTTCTTTAATTATAACACGTGTCTAATATTAACATCAATATTTAGATCATCAAAATCAATATTTAGATCATCAAGACATAACGTAAATATTATTTTTTTCTTAAGTTTTATAAACCATAATCCATCTCTATATATACACATATCTATACATGTTTTAGGTACTCTAAAGGAAAGATATGACTTTTCACTTTAGTCCGTAGAGTTATCATCCTCATCAAATACTAATTAACTCTTCACATCCTAAAATTATAAATGCCCTTATTAAGATATATTGTGTGTTCGAGACAAATGAAATAAAAATGGTTATGAGAATTAGGAGGAGAATAAACAAGAGAATTATTATGGAAAGAATTATTAATTGTGTCTGTGGTTAAGAAATGAGTATGAAGAGAATGATTAATTGTGTTTCAGATGAAGAGAATGATAATTGAAAAAACAAAATAATGAGTATAGTGTGAGTGAAAAATAGTTATGGAAAGAATAAAAAATTGTTATGAGAATAATAGAAAGTAGTTAGAAGGAGAATAAAAAGATGATTTTGGGGAAACGTGATTGTAGGAGAATGGTTATCGGTGGTCCAAACAAATCCTTCATATTCTCCCAATTCATTAACGGTGCCCAAACACCCTCATGCCTTTTGATTTGAAGGAGAATAAGACAAAGTGTTGAACTCTTTTGATTGTTTTTAATATCTCATAACCTCTTCTATACTCATTCTAAATCTCTTTTCAATTTCTCTCTAATATCCCTTGAAACTTCAAATCAAATTTTGTATCAAATTTCATCAAAATAAGCATATTTTTCAATAAACACAAATCTTAAAAAAAGATTTTTCAATCTTTTCTCTCTTAAACATCAGTGCTTAACCAAATCCTTCGCTAAATCACTTCATTTCTCTTTTTTCTCCTCCTTTCTCCACATCCAAACACCCCTCAACCTTTTTTTTTTTTAATTTTTTTTTTGAGAACCCTTAAATCATCTAATTAATTAACTAGATATTAATTAAGCATTTCAATGTGGCATGAACGGCTGTCTCCCGCCCTGAACACGTAGGTTTCGGTAGAAGACTTTTTTAACGTTTGGTTTGTTGACTGAGCGTCAAAGCACGAAACCAGTCCAACTCCATCAGAGGTTTCCATAAATCGGAAAGTAGGAGCAAACAAGGAAGATATCGTTGATTCAGCCAAAGGAAAGAAAGATGAAAGGCAAAAGCGGAAAAAGTAATGGAAGCTTCAGATCGAGGCTAGGTTTGCCGGCACTTCTCTTCGTTTTATGCCTTTTTTGTTTCCTCGCTGGATTCTTCGGCTCTTCTCTTCTCTCTCAGGTTGATCCGTGCGCTTCAATTTCTTATCGGTTTTAGATTTCGTCGCTTTAATCCTTACATTTTGCTTTCCGATTATTCGGACGAATAATCAGGATGTTGATGGCGATAGGCCGAGGTCAAGGTTGCTTCAATCGGTCAGCGATGACGGCGAGGTCGATTTGATGGCCTCGGGACAAAACGGCGATCAATCTATCACTTCGATTCCATTTCAGGTCCTCTTCGTTTGGTTTTAGTTCTATTTCTCTCACTCGTACGTTAGTTTCGCTGCATTGTTACACAGAATGAGTTGTTCTTATTATGATTGTCATGTATGTAAGTGAAGTATAACTTAATCGACGAAAGAACCTTGTAATGGCCATTCAATCTTCAGTAATCGTGATTTGTTGTTTCAATAATTGCGTGTCTAATTTAAGGTTTTTTCTAAATGTAGCTCTTGAGCTGGCGACCTCGTGCACTTTATTTTCCCAAGTTTGCAACTGCTGAGCAATGTCAAAGCATAGTTAATATGGCGAAACCGAAGCTTAGACCGTCTACCTTGGCTTTGCGAAAGGGAGAAACCGAAGAGAGCACGAAAGGAACCCGAACAAGGTATCTTCTGTCTGCATGTATTGGCGTATGACTTTATTAATTCTTTTCTCTTACTATGAGTTAGTAAAAATGCGCGATGAAGCGATTTGAGGAATTGATGCGGTTAGCCTGGTATTAATGATTGTTTGCAAAAAATATTTGATGGATTAGTCCGTGTTATGCTCGCATTCTCTGAGAACGACATTCTGGTTTTTTAATTCCCTCATCCACTATTCTTTGAACTGCCACAATATTGGTTTCTTCCGCTATTTCCAGCTATAACTTTTTGCGTAAGGTCCAAGGATATATGATTATTAGGGTCTGCGAAGTTATCTATTGAGATTTTAAGAATTCAACGTAGTTATAGGTTCGAAATTCACCTGTTTTGTTGACATCTCTTGTGTCTGGATCCTTCGATGGCTCCTCGTGCCTGATCTATGAACGTGGTTACTCTGGGAATAGTGGAGGAAAGCTTCGAATCTTTAAGTTCCAAAAATACGTAATTTTACATACTTTTGTTTATTTGTTTGTTTTGTTCTTTTTTAGTTCGACTCTTTGGTCACTTCTAACCTATATAATTGTTGATTCGAGTTCCTGTTTTAGTCATAGGTGTTGTTTCGGGGATTTACATGACATCCAGTTTTGTAATTCTATATATCAATGCAATTGTGTTAAATTGTGTTCAATCACTAATCGACCCAAAAGTGTAAATATGGGTTGAGATAAATATCATTATATCAATCAACATTCTCCCTCATTTGTGGGTTTAGGGACTCAAACTCAGTATCTTCTACTCTGATACCATGTTAAATTATGTTTAACCACCAATCAACCCAAAAACTTAAGTTAATGGGTTGGGGTAAATTTAATCATATCAACTAACAATCTCCCATACTTGTAGGCTTAAAAATTTGAAAAATGCCCTATAGTGAGAGGGAGTGTTGATTGATATAATTAAATTTACCTCAACCCATTAGTTTAAGCTTTTGGGTTGATGGACGATTTACGTAATTCAACAAGGTATCAGAAGGTCCTCACACCCCATTAGCTTATGTTTTTGGGTTGATTGGCAGTTTAACGTAATTCAACAAATTGAATCATATCTAAAAACATATTTATTTCTTCCATTGTATTTTCTCTTATTTCTGTTACTTCCTATGAAGCTCTACCACATGTAAAAAAGAAAAAAAAGCTCTACTACATGAACATCTAGGTTTTTGGTTGTCGTAGGAACTTAGAATTTTGTATAGGTGCTTGATTACATTTCAATATGATTCTCTCTCTTTCTTTGTCCCATGCAGTTCTGGGGTTTTCTTTAGTGCTTCGGAAGACGAAACTGGAACTCTGGGTGTCATTGAAGAAAAAATTGCAAGGGCAACTATGCTTCCAAGGATGCATGGAGAGGTACGATAGTTAAATTTACCACTTTGAGCATCAACATATACACCTTGCTTTTTGAAGGTGGAATTTTATTGGTATATTGTATCAATTATAATCCTTTAGAGTGTCCCAAAGGGTGGCGCGGTGGTCGAAGGCTTGAGGTTTGAAGGTGTGTTCCCCTCAAGGTCTTAGGTTCAAAATCCACCCGTAACGTTAATTTGTCTCTATTCCTTCGATATCTCATGGTGCTTGGCCTAAGGACATGCATAGATATCCTGAATATAGTGGAGTGAAACTTCAAGTTACTGCGACTGCCATGATGTTATTTCCTAATTTGCTTACTGTGAATCCACCTCTAATATTTTTTCCTAATTTACATATTGTGAATACACTTTCAATATCATTTCCTAACTCGCTTATTATTTCTGTCTCTATATAGTAGTTGAGCCTTCTTAAAATTTAAGGCTTGACGTGGGATCTTGGCCATCCATTTCTTAGTCATTGATGGGCTTTATTAAATCAACTACGTGTCCGACCTTTTAGTTTTTTTTTTGTGTGGTTATTTTAAGACAGAAATTAAAACTTTTCGAACTTTTTATCCCTTGTCTGTATTTCGGGAGAATGAAATTTTTGCAACTGAAAAGAGGATTATTATGCACACATGTATATAAAGTAACTGAGTTTTTAGTGAGAAAAATAGCAAAAAAAAAAGGTGTATTTATGTAAGAAACCGAGTTTTTATTGAGAAAATGGAAAAAAAGAAAAATCAAGCCCAACATAAAGGAAGACTCAAAACTGGATTGTCATTACCTTTTCAATGTTTTCAGAAAAAAAAAAATTACCTCTTCAATTTTTTTGATTAAAGACCAAGGTATGAAAGAATAACAGGTAGCTAGAAACCTTATGATTAGTTATTGTACTCTATCCAGTTGATGCACCTGTAGATTTCCCTTTTTATAAACGTGAGTATTCGAGCCAATTTACGCACACCTCAACTGTTCTCTCGAGACATACTGCTTGTACAACATTTGAATGTTAAGAAAACCTAGAAATTAATTCCTATGTGGTCGCCACCATGGCATGAACCTATCACTTCGTATGTGAGACCCTTCACTACTTGGCCACTTGAAGACTTATATCTATGGTTTTTTCTGTATAGTTAATTTACAGGTTATATAGTGCAGTTATTTTCATTTCCCGTTGTTTTTATATGTTTTAATGATGTTTTGTCGTCTATATAAGGTACAAACTTCTTGTTATGCAGAGATTTTATAATGGATTAAGGATTTTGTGTTACAGGCATTTAATATCTTGCGATATGAGATTGGGCAGAAGTATAATTCTCATTATGATGCATTCAATCCTTCCGAATATGGGCCACAGAAGAGTCAGAGGGTACAAGTTGATATATCAGCTTTTCTTGTGTTCATTGCATGTACACATTCACAGAATTACATAATTAGATGCAAGCATAAGCCAGTGCATGTCATTTTGGGTGATTGTTCTCAAATGCAATTTAACGTCAAATCTAATAACGACAGTGGTAAAAGTTGATTGTGTGGAATACGTGTTGCTAATTGCTTTTTTATTGGTAGTTTTTGTTTCCTATAAAAAAAAGCTTTTTTCTAGTCATTGTCCCATTGACTTGATTAGTGAAGATTTATTTGAATAAATGGAGCTCTTATAATTTTGGGTTGAATCTTTCTTTATGCATTTATGAGTTCCGCTGTACAAACATGACATTTTCGCATCCAAAAAATTTCAGGTCGCTTCCTTCTTGTTGTATTTGACTGATGTTGAAGAAGGTGGAGAAACCATGTTTCCATTTGAGGTAAAACTTTAAGACCGCATGAACGAGGCAACCTTCTGTTCACATCTTCTGCTGGGTATTTACTATGTTTGATTTGCACTAGCAGAATGGCTCGAATATGGATGAAACGTATGATTATCAAAAATGTATTGGTTTGAAAGTGAAGCCACGCCAAGGTGACGGACTCCTATTTTACTCTGTTTTCCCAAATGCTACCATTGATCCGGTTAGTGTTCCTGCTCCTATACTCTTTTCTTGGATATGGTGGTTTTTGTTTGAATGCTGTATGGACTATGGATAATTCTTGTGTATCGTTGAACAAGATGGAGCATACGTGCTTCGTTTGAGGATTGGACTTCTTGATTTGTAAGTAGGAAGCTAATTCTACCTTGAAAAAGAGTATTGTCATGTTTACAGTAGCCTTTATCAAAACTAAGAATTTATATCATATGGTTCTCACCATATAGACATATTAGTCCTGGAGGGGTGGCACGAAGATTGAAGGCTTGAATTTTGAATGTTTGTTTCCCTCAAGGTCTCAGGTTTTTAGACTCACCTACAACATTAATTTGTAGTCACTTCTCGTGTTTCCATTCCTCTTATGTATCTCGTTGTTGCAGTCTAGGCATGAGCCAATGGTGCCCCTGAGTTTAGAGAAGCGTAACTCTAAGTTCTCGGGTCGTCAAAAAAAACCGTTTAGACATATTAAAACCGAGGATCGTTAGGATCGAAGTCCTAAAAAAACTAAAATTTATTTCAATATAAAATAGAGAATACAAAATTGATGTATTGATATAGCCTTTTGAGAGGACTATCTTTGTCCAAAGTTCCGCAACAGACCAATTCCCTAATAAAATGCTTAATCTCTGAACTCCCCATCTCCATCTATATAGAAAAAAAAAAAACGATATGGCTGTTTCTTAATAATTCTTGGACTTGGATTAAAAAAAAGTTGTATGAACTGCTCTAGTCATTTCTATCTCATATATCTAAAAATTAACAACATAGAACTACCCGCTACCTTGGTGGCCTCCTCCAATAATTATTTCTCTTTTTATTACCATTCGTCCTAACCAACCATTTTTATTATATCCGTGAGTGCTTATGCTCACTTTGAATATTCTCGTGCAATGTTTTTAGAGGCGCAAGCCCCAAAAGGAGGAACGAAACTTTGGAGCCTGAGGCGCAAGACACACAAAAGACAATTTTTTTCTTTTTCGTGAGGCACATCGTGAATAGAAGAAACAAAAACTATGCACATGTATATATCTATACACAAAACATATATATAATATCTTTCCATTACAATATAGAACTATTCACATAGTTACCCCATAAAAAACATAAAATATTAAAATATTATTCCCAAATAACAATTTCAAGTCTTAAATACCGCAACGCTAGCATATTTGAATGACAAGGAAGCTGGTAAAAATTGTTTCCTAACTAGATGACCACCATGAATTGAACCAATCACTTCTTAATTCTTCATGACACTCTTGGATGTCTTGGTCAACCCTTGATGGTTCCTCCTTACCTTAGTCCTTACAATTCTTCCACTTCTAATCCCTGATAACAATTCCTATAATTTCTTATTATTTCTCTTACAATATCCACCAATTCCTTTCGGATTAAAAATCTCTGCCACTTTAATCAGGCTTTTATTACTTTTGACATATTTGCCCACTGGATTAATGGACAAGGAACATCAGACATTATGAATCATGTTGAACTCTCACAAGGCTGTTATAAGATATAGTGCTCTTTATTAAGCATCGACACTTATTTTTGATATTTGAGCAGAATGTAGAGGCATGCTTCAAACGTTTTAAGGGTTCAATTTAGGGTTTATGTTTTGGTGCTGATCCTAGTGACACATTCAGGAGATGTCGGGGCTCATCTTATTTAGGAAATACAGAAATACGAATGTGTAAAAGTAAAATTACATGTTTTTCCCCATTAAAACTAAAAGCACTTAAATTTGTAATTATTATTTTTTTAACCTTTTGAAACTACACTATTGAAGAAAAAACTGATAAAACTTCCGCTTGCGAAAACTGGTGAAGATACCCGTTTATTTTGTTGAACTGAAATAATAAATCTTGCTACCATGAATTAGTTTGGAGGTCTAAAAGATATTAGAAAACTGAATTCATGGTGGTTACATATCTAAGAATTATTATTATTTTTTTTTGATTTTTCTTAACAAACAAAAGGTTAATGATTAGACGGTTGTTTTTTGAGAATAGTCAAATTGTAAACTGATTTGACCTTTTACCAATTATTTTGGTGGTGTTATTTTGGCGGTGCAATAGACTATTTAGTGTTTTAAGTGCTGTTACTACAAATATTTTTATTTACTATTGCATTTGAAAGCATGAACGTGTTTGAGTAAATGCAATTTAGGGGTGTTTGGATTTGGAAGAGAGAAAGAAGAGTTGAACTTCTTGTTTGTTTTTAGTACATCACAATCTCTCTCCAACTCCTACTCAACCTCTCTCAACTTCTCTCTAACTTTCTATCAAATTTTTTAATCAAATTTCAGTTAAAATAAACATTTTTCTCTCCTAGACACAAATTTCAAAAAAAGTTTTTTCTGCTTCTCCTCCTTAAAACACACATTCTCAAACAAATACTTCATAT
>JBBMEG010000024.1:4132322-4176543 GCA_037832605.1 Cyclanthera cordifolia
TAATAGTATTACCTACATATTGGTATTATCAATGTATTTTTTTATCTTTTACATCTCAGAAACTTATGGTTTTAGGGCTTTTTGCCGTCGTCATCATCATAATCTAAGAGAAATTTTAGGAGTAAATCAAGGAGATTCCCTTATTTGTAGTAGTGAAAACAGACAGTTAGTTTAAAAAATAAAAGACATGGCAAGATGCAAATCCAATAAATGTATACCTCATTCATCAATCGAGTACCAGTCTTCAATACTTGGGGGGCATCCCTAGCAAGAAATGACGTGGAAGAGATCACAGCCTCAGACTATAGGCCAACGGCCAAAATGTGCTCCCTAATCGGATCCAAAATAGAACAATAAGGCCTTAACAGAAGATAAGAGTCAAAACCAGGTGAAGGATCAAAACAAAGGTGTTTGAGGAACGCGGTGACTAAGTTGGGTAGAAGATAGGGTGTTGTTAGAGGCGATCCCTCTATCCCATCATTATTCAAGTCGCCTCAATGTCCAAGTTTGGTGGAAGATCCGAGAAAGAAATGTCAGCATTCTCGCCAATAGAAGGGTGACCCCAAGAAGTAAAGTCCACTGTCTCATTGGTGGGAGGCCTAAAAATAAGGAAATAAGATCTTGAGCACTGAAAAGCATTCAAAGCTGTTGTACCCCAAAGACTTTGGACTCCAAAGAACACATTCTAAGTGTTGGAAGTCACCTATGCCATAGCAAGCCCATCCATGCACTTAAACTCATGAGGTAGAGGAATAAGAAGCAACCAAAACCCTCTCTCGACCATAGTGACATCATGTGCCACTTCAATAGATGGAGGTTTTTGTACACTTCCTTATCTACGGGAAGCTTAAGGTCACCCTCGATGGAATGAGGTACTCTTCTTTAAGCCTATTTACATCCTTCTGGGTCAATATTGAAGCAACTGATTCAAATCCGGAGCTCACTAACAAGGCCTTACAGCAAGTCCCCTTTTGAGAAGAGGAGGCTCATTGACCCAGTGTGTTTAACTGGTCTTACACATGCACATCAAAGGACGCATTCATAATGCAAAGTTCACAACCCACACAGGATTAAGATCACGTCGACATACGATCATCCTTAGCAAAGTAGTTGATAAGAGTCTATAACGAAATTACTAGCTCGATCTTAAAACTTAGGGTCTCGTCTTATAGGCGACCCCAGTCACATGTCTTCACATGAACAACCAGGATCAGGTCGTTTGCAACTCTTGCAAAGTGAGTCGTACCGACACTGTTAACAGGACTTTGACACCCTAGCCTTAGTCCACATATTGTAGCCTTAGTCCATATATTGTAGACAATTTATGTTATAAATTGGAACTAGATCCACTTGTATGTCCCACATGCTTGACCAATCAAATTAATAACCAATGGTATATCGACATTAATCCAATTAATACGATAAAGACAAATGTCGTTTGCATATTAAATGGCAATACATGAAAAAATAATAACTTTTATTAATAACTGAAAATAACATTAAATGATTGACATGAAATGCGTGTTTTTACCTATATAAACTATAAGACCTTTAGGGCACAGTCCCTAACACAAGTAACCCCTGAGACAAGAAGTTACACCAATAAAGTGTAACAGTCAAGGGATACATTGGTATTTCATTTCCGGCTTAATGGCTGATGTTATAAATGGTTGATCATTAAGTCACCATTGAGAGAACTGTAGCGGTTACAAGTCTCGCTGCTATATAATGCCAAGTCATTATCCATTTGAATCCAAGTTCAATTAAGCTGAACTACGCTAACCGTCCTTGTAAGTTGTTCTAAGTTCTAAAGCTATCACTCTCAAATACTCTCTAAACACCTCTTTGACTCACACCACACCGGTATGCCTAATTTTGTTTTTTTTTTTGCAGGCTAGTCGTTCCCGATAAAAAAAACTTTATCGTTGATCTGATTGACCATTTTCGGTATCAACATGATCTATAAATTATTACACGTCTACTTTAAATTCATAACTTTCAAGTTTGTTTAATTTTGATCTCCAATCTTTCAAAAGTTTAGTTTTTGTTTTTTTTACCTTCAAAAATGTTTTAAATTGTTCTTTATGATAATTTGAAATTAATATTGATGATAATTTGTTCAATAATTTTAATCATTTTAATAGAAGCAAAAAAATATTTTAAATATATTTCTCAAATTTATAGAAAAAGTGTTAATTATTTTAACAAAAGTTGACTATTTTTTGAATAAGAACTAATTTAAACACAAATAATTATTCCCTCCCTAATCGTTCTCTTCACTTACATAGCACTGAGACTTCAAAATAGGAAAAGAATTCGTATTGGATATGAATCGGACACACATTCTTTAGGACATTTCTCGAACAAGCATTCTTCAAGACGTTTCTCGAACACGTCTCTGACACGCCATTTTACGTGTTTTTATTTTTTATTTTTTGTTTTTAATAATCGAACATGTACATCATGGACACATCTTGTAAACATGTGTGGTCTTGAGTTCAAATGTTAAAAGCTCAAACAAAAAAATAAGTAATGTTATAGTCAATTAAGTAATAAAAGGTAAAGAAAAAGGTAAAGGTAAAATAAATTATCTCTCATTTATTACGAAAAATCAACCATCTTTTCTTCTTCTTGATGAAAAAATTTTGTCATCATCTTCTAAAATACTCGTTTGCCACCACCTCCACGCTGCATAACTAACGGACGTCATTGTAATTAACTTGATATTATATATTTTTTTAGTAGAGTACATTTAGTAGTTTATGCTAAATTTGTGTGTTTTCTAAAAAAAATAATGTTATCATCAATGTACCCATGTCCTAATTCTTTAGAAAATGTATCACCATGTCGTGTCTATATTCGTGTCACGTGTCTGTGTTTATGCTTCATAGCCCTTCCCCTCAAACACAAATAATTTTTCTTTTTTCTATTCTCACTTATTTCTCATTCTTCATAATCACTCTCGTTCCCCTCCACCCGAGACACCCCCATAAATATGGAAATTGGTTAAAATGAAGGGGACATTTATAACTAGCCATTTTTTATATAAATATTACATATGTTTCCACAATAACATCTTATTGCAATATTATTCCATACGCTTTATATCATGAAAATGTGGGTTTTATAAAATACAAAAATACCTTCTTCTCTTTTCACGTATGTCTACAAGGTAAGTTTGAATTTTATTTTGAAAACCAATTAAGCCACTTGCTAAAAGTGGTATTTCAAACTCCCACCATTCTTTTTTTTAATCTCTCACACAATAATTATTACATTAAATGCGTTATTTGAAAAAAATTTGGGTGGGATTTTTCGAACTCCCACCATTCTTTTCTTCTTCTCTATTCATTCTCGGTTAAGGGTTTGCAGTCAATTTCTTTTACCATTTGCATTCACTTATTTTTTTTCAATTTTATCTGTGTTGCTATTTATCGTTCCTTTGTTCGGAATCCATTATCGTGCAAAGCTTGGTATTTTCAGCGACATATGTTAGATTTTGGAAGAGGATTAAATTGTATTTAAAGATAGTGGTGTTCTTCCTTTGAATCATATACAATTTTATATCAAAGTAAGTTGTTCTCTAGAAGAGGAAGGTATGTGTTGATGCCGAAAAATGGTCAACGGATATCCACAGTAAAGATTTATCTAGCCGAAGACGAAATGGCCTGCAAAAAAGCAAATTTAGGGCACACCGGTGTGGTGTGAGCCACAGGGCCTCCGATGCCTAAGTCAGAAATGGAATTAGGGAGAAATAGATTAAAGCACTAAGGATGGCATAAGGGTACTTAGCTTAGGAATCGCCCCTTGAAAGGGAGAAATAACTTGACTTTTATAGCAGTCGGTATCGTAATCGCTGCAAATCACTTATGACGATATAATGGTCAGTCGTTAGAAACGTCGGTCATTAAGCCGGGTATGAATACCGGCATAACTCCTGACCGTTACCCTTTGGAGGTGTAACGGCCTTGACTCCGGAGTTACTTGGACTCGGTCAACCTTGACAAATATTTTAATTGCAAATATTTGAGTCATTTCAAACATTCAAATTATAATAACGACTAAAACATTAATAACTAAAATCAAATAGTAGAATTAAACGTCTATTATCATAAAATATATATATAATTCATAACAAAATAACTTAAGTAAAATTGATTAGCTGCAATTGAAATGATGTGTTTTCATAAGTCAAATTGAAATAATGTTAGATAATGAAATAAACAATAAACTAACACTTAATCTTCATCATTACTATTGACGTCGTCGTCCTGGTCTTCGTCATTAATGAATCTAGTTTCATCTTCCGCATCATCATTCACAGATTGCTTCATTATTGTTGGTTCAACATCGAACCTACCTAACAAATTATCTTTTAAAGACTTGTCCACTTTATTTCGGCCTTCGATTACTATGAATTCGGGTTGATCAATTAGTTCTTCTACAACTTCATTATTTTTGATCATATGGACATCCCACAAGCTTTTATTGGAGACTAGCTGCACAACTTTCCAATCTTTTCCATGTTTTGGATCGTCTATATAAAATATTTGTTTTGCTTGGTTAGCTAGGATGAATGGCTCATTTTTAAACCAGTACTGTGATGTATTGATCGTTCTTATCCCAAAATGATTTTGATATCTTCCTTTCTTTTTGTCCGTGTTGAACCAGTCACATCTGAACATCATCACTTTTCTCGCACTCACAGATGAAGCTTCTAAGACTTTAGTAAGTACACCGTAAAAGTTGCTGGAGCCATCAGAACCATCACCTTCACCTTCAACCATTATGCCACTATTTTGTGTAACATGACCCACATTATTCGTTCTTGTATTATAACGGACTCTATTCACTATACAAGTTGTATACGACCGGTAAACTGAGTTAGGTCCCATAGTCATTGCGTACAAATCATTACACTTATTCTCATTCTTTCATAATTCAAGAACTTCTTTTCTAAACCATTCAGGGAACTATTGTTCGTGTTTGTTATATAGTTCATCAGATATTCATATGCTTGGTCGAAAAATTATAGATGTAGGCGCAAATAATTACGTATTTTATCATAATTATTTAGAATATACCAACGCAGCCTCTTCTTATCCAATGGATCCAACTTCAGATTTTCTGCCATGCATAATGGACGGAAATTTTTTCTGCAGACCTCATACTCACCAAATATTTAGATATTCGGATCAGTATCTTCATTGCTATCCGTTCTATTTAGCCTAGTCTCCATCTCATTAAAAAATATGATGAACAATAGTTTAAAAATTCATTCATCACATACTCTTCTGCTATACAACCTTCTACTCTCGCTTTGTTTCTCACATGAGCCTTTAGAGTACCTAAACTTCTTTCAAAATGGTACATCCAACTGTAGTTAACTGGCCCAACAACTTTAAATTCATACAGCAAGTGAACGACCAAGTGAACCAATACGTCAAAAAAATGCTGGCGGGAAGATTTTCTCCAATTTGCAAAGAATTATTATTATGTCATTTTGTAGGCTATCCAACTCACTTACATGTAATGTCTTTGAACATAAATCTGAGAAGTACCCACCGAACTCAATAATAGTCGTACTTACATCCTTTGGTAAATACTTTCGAACACCAATAGGGATTAGCCGTTGTAGCAAAATGTGGTAGTCCTGTGTTTTCAAACCATTCAACTTTCCTTCATTCAAACTAACATATCTAGAAATGTTTGATCAAAATCCATCAGAAAATTAACTGATTTTATGAAGTTTAAGAATTTCAACCACTCTTGATTTGTTAGAGTATAAGTGGCGTGCGACTTCACTAACTTGTCACCTACCTTCTTTAAGTGTATATCTCTTCGTATTTAAAGATCTTGCAAGTCCAATCGAGCATTAAACGTGTCTCTAGTCTTTCTTTCAATATTCAATATGGTTCCAAGCAAGTTTTCGCACAAGTTTTTTTAAATGTGCATCATGTTCAACTTGTATCGTATTAATAATTTTGACAAGTATGGTAGCTCAAAGAATATACTTTTTTTTTCTCCAATTGTTATCATTTTGATGAATGTTTACTCAAAACTAGAAAATTAATGGTACTTAATTGGTTTAAAATCTCTTCCCCTTCCCATGATTCAAGAGGTTCGAAAATTTCAGATTTTTCCATAAAAAAGTTTACTTTTGTGCCAAGAATGATTCATTGGAAGGTAAAGTTGATGCAGCAATTCTCCCTCTAATTCGAACACTCGACATTTGTTCCTTACAAACAGGGCATGTTTGATAGCATTTCGTACTCTATCCAGCTAAATCGTCGTATGCTGGGAAATCATTTATAGTCCACAAGATAGCAGCATGTAGTTCGAATTCTTCTTCTTTGAAAGTGTCATATGTGCGAATCTCATTACTCAATAATTCCTTCAATTCTTCAATTAAGGTTGTAAGTAAACATCCATCTCTTTCCGAGGAGATTTTGGACCAGGAATTAGCAAAGACATGATTAAATTAGTTTCATTCATGCATTTCCACGGTGGAAAATTGTACGAAACAATTGTGACTGGCCAAACGGAATACGAAGTACTCATATTCCCAAAGGGGTTGAATCCGTCAGAAGATAATCCAAGGCGCACATTTCGAGCATCTAAAGCGAAGTGAGGAAATTCTCGATCTAAATGTTTTTATCCTTCAGCATCGGCTGGATGTCTTAATACTCCAGACTCTTCAATACACTTCTCTTTATGTGATCTCATTCCTGAAGCGTTTTGTTTCGACGCAAACATTCGCCCAAGTCTTGGAATTAATGGAAAATGACCCAACACTTTATGCGAATTTTTTATCTCTTTCTGGGTTATTACCTTATATCGAGACTCACACAGATCGGACAACAATCAAGGTCTTTATACTCGTTCCTATAAAGTATGCAGTAATACTTGCACGCGTGAATTGCATCGTAAGTTAATCCTAAATCACGCAATTTTCGTTTTTCTTTGTAAAACGAACCAACTATGCATGGATTAAATTCAGAAAATGCATTGTTCAACAACTTCAAAAGCTCATCGAATGATTTATCACTCCACTTGTTAGTGACCTTTAAGTACATAAGTTTGACAAAAAAGTGTAATGAGGAGAATCTCGTACATCCAGGAAAAAATAGTGTGCACACTTCCTCCACTATATTATCCATTTTTCTCATTCGCTCGCTTTCCTCACCAATACTTGGATTATTAATTTCAAATGTACGGTCATTTTCAACAACATCTTCTATTTCAATACTCTCGCAATTGATATCATTTAACATTTCAATTATGTCGGCGTCGACATATTGTGATTAACAAACTCATGAATATTGATTCCTTGATCGTTATTTTGGTAAAGTCAAACTCTCCCCGTCTTTGACGTTCTAATCTAGATAAATCCATAGGTTCATCATGATATACCCAATGCTCATAAGATGGTAACATTCCATGAATCAACAAATGTCGTTCTACATCTTCTATAGAATGCCATGAATTATTCATGCATTTCTTATAAGGACATCTAAGTAGACCGACACGATTAACGTGATTCTTAGTCAATTCTAAAAACTGTTTAACACCTTCAACTAACGAATGAATTAATTTCATTCATAATCTAACAAAATTAAACACATAATCTAAAATTTCAAAAGAATTTAACCAATGAGAGAGCGGTTTTAAACGAATTTAACCAATGAGAGAGCAGTTTCAAATGAATTTCAAACAAATTTAACCAATGAGAGAGCGGTTTTAAACGAATTTCAAACAAATTTAACCAATGAGAGAGCGGTTTTAAACGAATTTCAAACGAATTTAACCAATGAGAGAGTGGTTTCAAATGAATTTCAAACGAATTAAACACATAATCTTATTTTTTGAAGAGAGATAGAGGTCCCAGTTGAGAAGTGAGAGAGTGACGGCTGCGTCCGGTGAAAGTGGCAGCGGTGGCAGTGGAGGATTTGAGAGGTTTTAGTAGAATTTGGAGAAGAAAGGGAGAAATGAAGAGGAAATGGCGAGTTTTGGAATATGTAATTAGGGGTAAATGCGATGGAATAAGACTCCGTCGCATTTGCCCATTAAAAAAATAATAAACAGTTGTGCTTCGTCGACAGAACCGTCTACTCTGTCGCTAAAGCCCAACCATTTTTCCGCCCAATTCAAAAAAAAATTTGTGGGGTCAAAGACGACAGAGATTTTCCTATGTCGCATTTGCTCGTGGCAAAGGCGACAAAGTACGTCCTCTATCGCATTTGCTCTGATTTAAAGCGACAGATCAAAGGATTTCTCGCCTTATTTGGAGCAAATGCGACGATGTGTGTCGTCGTCGCATTTGGTTGTCAACAGCGACATATTCCGCCTTCGTCGCCTATACTCTCGTCGCTGAAGACCTATTTTCTTGTAGTGCATTGATAATTTATTTTGTCATTGATAATTTATTTTTCATCCATAGAATTTTATTTGTAAATTGATCCAAAGCTTGCAAAATAATGATAATCTATCCTACAAATACATGAACTTGACTATTTGAGTTTTCAAATTCATTTCAATATATATATATTTTTTAAAGAGTAATCAAGTGATTATGATTAAGAATATTTAATTTATTAAGCTTATTTTATCAAATTTTACAAGGGCATTTTAAGTGTTAATAATATGTTTATTACATAAGTTTTCACGGTGGAAAAATATGTTAGAAAAAGAATAATCATTTACGAATTAGAATATTTTTAATGTCTTTTAAAAGGTAAAAAACATAGTATTTAAATAATATTTTAAAATTTTCTTTTTTATAATTTAATAGTGAAGATATTTTTTTAAATTGAAGAGTATTTTTAAAACTCTTATAAATTTCCAAGTTATTTTTGAAATAATAATTTACTGATTTTCGTCCAAATTTAATGTAAATAATATTTTTGAAATTTCTTTTTAAAGTTTAAGAATATTTTTTAAACTTTTGAAAGTCTAATGACATATATTTTTGATAATTTAGTAAAAAATATAAAAGAAAATTTTTATCTCATCTTTAGGCTTGTAATAGGGTTGCTTTATTAATTAAATATTGTAAAATATGCATAAACTACCTCTAAACTATGACTTATGATACAATTATATACTTAAACTATTATTTTGATTAATTACATCTATTGAAGTTTTATAAGTATTGCAAACTAATCTTCAAAGTTAAATTTAAGTATTACATTGGAGGGTATACTTGTCATATCTAAAATAACTCTCCATCTACTTCAACTTTTCATTTTATCTCTTATGTTTCTTTCCCTAAAATGAAATTTAATAGAGCAATCAGTTATCACTATGATGGACATACTTAGAATTTATTGACATTTCAATGACTAAAATATTTTATATAAGAAACTAGACAGACAACGAGCCTCCATTTAAGATTCTAAGTAGATGTCTAATTAGGTAACTTTTGATTGAGTTCCACTCTTGATCCAATATCATATTTTAGCATGCAAGCTAAATTAGTAGATAAAGTGTTTATCATGAACAAGTTAGACGAGAAACACCTTTACATAAAAGTAGAAATATGCCTCGTCAATCTTACCACCAAACACGTCTTCAAATCTTTGCCGAAATCATCCATGCATAGGTTAAGATTGACAAGCCATATTTCATGACATATAAATTTGAAAGCAGAAATATTGGTTATTTACATGAGATCAGAAATATGATTGGAAGGTACATTTCATGAAAATTAATATGGCTTGTCAATCTAACCACCAAGAACGACTGCCTAATTACATGAAAATAGAAACACTACGAACTTGAACAAACAATAGTAAAACAGATAGGAAAAGAACCAATAACCCAAATGTTAGGATAACCTTTATATATAAATAATATCATAGTGATAAATGACTGCTTAATTAATTTTCATTTTAAGATAAAAAACACAAGAGATATTGAAAAGTGAAGAAGAAGAATTTTTGTTGGATATGACAATTGTACTCTCTAATATAGTAGTTAGTAATTGTAACAAACATCACAAGAGTGATTGAATTTGAAGGAGAGAAAAGAGAGGCGTTGAGCTTCTTACTTGTTTTTAATACATCAAAATCTCTCCCAACTCTACTCAACTTCTCTATAACATCACATTAAATCTCAAATCAAACATTATATCAAATTTCATATAAATTAAACATCTTTTCTCCAAAACACAAATCTTAAAAAAAAAAAATTGGTAACATCTAATATCTTAAGCACAAATCTCAAACAAATACTTCATATTTTGAAATCAATATCATTTGTCTGTTTTCTCTCCTCAATCCCAAAATTCAATCGCCGGTTGGTTGGTGTTTTAGTGTGCATGAGCATTGAATTTGAGCCCGGGCAAGTTGATTCCCGCCGTGTGACGTAAAAGACATTTTTAACCTTTGTTTCGTTGACCGAGCGCCAAAGCACGAAACCAGTCCAATTTGATCAGAGGCTTCCATAATCGGAAATAGGAGCAAATTCGGAAGGAATCGGTAGTTCCGTCAAAGGAAAGGAAGATGAAAGCCAAAAGCGCAAAAAGTAACCGTAGCTTCATAACGAAGCTAGGTTTGCCGGCACTTCTCTTCGTTTTATGCCTTTTTTGTTTCCTCGCTGGATTCTTCGGCTCATCTCTTCTCTCTCAGGTTGATCCGTGTGCTTCAAGTTTCTAATCAGCATTATATTTCGTTGCTTTTATGATTCCATTTCAATTTTCCGGCTAAATCGTTGTTATCGGACGATTAAGAAGGATGTAGATAACGATAGGTCGAGGCCGAGGCTGCTTCAATCGGTCAACGATGGTGGCGAGGAAGACTTGATGTCGTCGGGAGAAAATGACGATGATTCCATTTCTTCCATTCCATTTAAGGTGATCTCCGTTTGATTTTACTTGTTGTTTTCCGCTGGTACGTTGGTTTCACTGCATTGTTATTCAGAATAAGTTGTTCATGTTAGGATTATCATGTGTTTATGTGAAGTATTACTTGATCGACGTACGAGCCTTGTATAACTAGTCATTCGACCTTCAGTTGTAATGATTTATGGCTTCAATTATTGCATGCTATGTTTACTTTAAGGTTTTCCTGAATATAGGTCTTGAGCTGGCGACCTCGCGCTCTTTATTTTCCTAAGTTTGCTACCGCTGAGCAATGCCAAAGCATTGTTAATTTGGCGAAACCGAAGCTTAGACCATCTACCTTGGCTCTGCGTAAGGGAGAAACTGAAGAGAACACGAAAGGAATCCGAACAAGGTATCTTCTGTCTGCTTGTATTTCCTTATATGCCTTTATTAATTATCCTTTTCTAAGGAAAAATGCTGGATGAGGTTATTGAAGGATTTAATGCAGTTAGACTATGGGTATTTCGAATGAGGATGACTGTTTGCAAAACATTTTCTTGAATTGACATTCTGGTTTTATTTTTAATTTTCTCATCCAGTAATTATTAAATTGCGTCATCGCATGTTTCTCCTCTATATCTAATTATAACCTCGTGTCTAACGATGTGATTTATTAACGTCCGGGATGTTATCTCTTGAGATTAGGATTTCAACATTAGGTAAACCTACTTTCTTTTCAGTTCGACTCTTTGGTTACTTTCAATTATAATGGTTGATTGGAGTTCCCATTTTAACTCCTAGGGCAGTTGGCATAGGGGGTTTATATCCACTTTTGTAATTCTATGTTATCTATGGAATTTATTCATGTCAATGATCCTTCAGGCAATTAACAGGTTGTGATAAGTGGTAGTTGGGTTGGGTTAGGGGGATTTTTAGGACCGATCCAAAGTTTCGGGTTGGTCAGTCATCCAACCCTATGCCTTAAAGCAATCTAACCCAACTCGACCCTTTATTTTTGGGTTGGGTTCTGTTCTCGGATTGTGTTAATTTTCTCTTTCCTTTATAAAACAAGTCTATTCATATTCCATAAATATATAAACAAATGAATAAAAGATGAATGATATTATACTTGAACCTAGATTACCTATTTTATCACTGCATGATATTTATCATATGCTATCTTATTAGTTAATTTCTTTTCTCACACACACACATGTGTGTGTATATATTATTCCTTAGTACGGATTGGATTGGGTTGAACAAACCAAAATTGAACCCCACCCTTACGGTTTGGGTTGGGTAGGCCTTCATTGCCAATTCTTTTGTACATCCCTGATGAGTGGTTGGTTCTGAATTAGAAAATGGACCTGATTCATATCTATAAAAAAATATTCATCCTTCTGTTAGCATTTCTTTTAATTGCATTTTGCAATTTTTACCATTACAAGTAAATTTGGCAGAATCTCTGAGTTAGCCAGGGTTATGGGTGAAAATGGGCAAGTTATATTACTTACTATTTGAAATTGAAGGCTCGACTAACAGGAATACATGATCTTCTAAGTTTTTGGTTATACTCTGGTTATAGGAATATAGAATTTTGTGAAGGTGCTTGATAAATTACATCTTGTTTTCAATTTGATTCTCTCTCTCTCTGCCGCAAGCAGTTCTGGAGTTTTCTTCAGTGCTTCCGAAGATGAAAGTGGAACTCTGGGTGTCATTGAGGAAAAAATTGCAAGGGCAACTATGCTTCCAAGAATGCATGGAGAGGTATTATGATAGTATGCTTCCGAAGAGTTAACTTTCAAAAGAAGTTTGTTACAAAATCTGAACCTGAACATATTTAATGTGAAAATTTTGATGGGCAGTGTCATTGATTGAACTCTTTCGATTCCTTGTATGTAAATCTACTATGTGTTCCCGTTTACTCAGAATTTGTTAGTTACTTTAAGCTGGGACTAAAAATTTCTTGAACTTCTATTTCTTGTCTTAGCTTCTGGAAAATGTAACTCATAAGAGATGCTCTTCACGTTCTTTTTTTTCATATTTGTTTGTTTGTTTCTCTCTTTCTTTCTTTCTTTAAGAGTTTTGTTCTACAATGCTTCATTTTATAGTTCATGTAAAGGTTATATAGTAGTCATTTCCACATTTTATAGTTCATGTAAAGGTTATATAGTAGTCATTTCCACTTGGTTTCGTATGTTTTGATGTTGCTTTGTTGCTTCTGTAAAAGGTATCCAACTTGTTTCCCTTATATTTTTAATATATTATGGATTTTATGTTTCAGGCATTTAATATTTTGCGTTATGAGATTGGGCAGAAGTATAATTCTCACTATGATGCGTTCAATCCTTCTGAATATGGATCACTGAAGAGCCAAAGGGTACAAAGTAGATATATCTACTTTTCCTTTGTTCATTGCACGTACACATTCACAGATGTTAATAATCATTAAGGGTTAGATGCAAAGCTTAAGCTAGTGCATGCCATTTCCATTGGTTGTTCTCAAATACAATTTAATGTCAATTCTAATAGTAACAGTGCTAAAAGTTGATTGTTCGGAAATATATGCCAATTGTTTTCTATTGGCGACTTCTCAATGACTTGAATAGTGAATATTTGTCTGAAAAATTGAGGCAGATGATTTCAGATTCAAAAATTTTTATGCATTTGTTCCAGTAGATCACCCACAAAAACGAAAAAACAAACAAAACAAAACCTAAGAATTTTGTTGCACTGCTGTGCCTTACTGACATTTTAGCATCTAAAAATTTAGGTGGCGTCTTTCTTGTTGTACTTGACTGATGTTGAAGAAGGGGGAGAAACCATGTTTCCATTTGAGGTAAGATCGGAAGTTCACATGAACATGCATCCTTTTTATTGCCATTTTTTAAATCCAGTCATCTTCTGGATATCAGTCCATAAAATATTTAACATATTCGATTGGCAGAACGGCTCAAATATGGATAGAACCTATGATTACCAACGATGTATTGGTTTAAAAGTGAAGCCACGTCAAGGTGATGGACTTCTGTTTTATTCTGTTTTCCCAAATGGTACAATCGATCGGGTTAGTATTCCTGCTGATATCCTCTGTTGTTTAGGTTTTGTGATTTTTAATTGAATGATGTATGAATTATTTAATGTGTATTGTTGAACAATGAGCTAACGAGAAGGAACATACATGCTTCTTTTGTGCCTGGAACTTGTCAATTTGCAAGTACCAGCCTAATTCTTCCATGAAATAAAGTATGGTAGCTCATAACAAAACTGCGAATTAATATCATGTGGTACTCACATGTATAGGCATTGAAATCTCAGACTTGCAAAAATCAAAAGAAGAAAATAAAAGCTAAAATTTTGTTGTAATATAAAATGGCTCATTGATATTGCCTTTTGAGATGTTTTCTCTCTCAAGTTCTACAATGGACCAATTCCCTAGTAATATGCTTAATCTCTGAACTCTTTGAACTCCCTGACTTGCCCTGTTTATAACCGCCTCTCCTAACCAATTTTTTCAACTACTAATATCATAATAACATTCCAAATATAATTACTCATGAATTCCTATCCATACTAAAATCTTTGCCACTTTCTTAAGGCTGTTTTTTTAAATTGGAACTGGAGCTTTTCCCTACTACCTACTTCGGCATATGTGCTCGTCTCAATGCACGAATCCTGGAGACTACAAGAGATGTTACAATTAAGCTCACTCGTAAATTTCGAACATTAAACCTTCAAAAGTGCATACATTAGAGACTCCAAACCTCTATAGCATGAATAAAGGGGAAGTTGGGGAAGAAATATGGGTTAAGATTTACCCATGATTGTTTTGGGTAGAAAAAACTTCTCAACCCCACATTCGTGCTCCTTCAAACAACTGTTTTCAAACAAAGTTTTCTTACGTCCCCTTGAAACAACGTTTTTTCCTTCAATCCCCTCACGCAACTCTCCTTCAAACAACCCTTTTTGACCATTCCTCTATACAACGTTTTTCCTACAACTCCCTCCTTCAAACAACTCGTGCAACCGCTCATCCAGATACCCTAATACAATTTTCCTACTATCTCCCCCTCCTTAAAACAACCTTATCCAAACGTTGTTATCGTGCACCTGATCATTAAAACACCACGTTCAAACTTCTCTATTCTTCTCCATCCAAACATGCCCTGGGGACTCTACAGGCTGTTAATATTGACATATATGTTCATTGACTTAGATTAAATATGGGCTCTACAGGCTGTTAATATTGACATATATGTTCATTGACTTAGATTAAATATGCTTTTCCATGGAATATGTTGAACGTTCACAAGACTATTATTTGATGGTTCTTTTTAACTATCATGAGTTGTCCTTATAATCAAAGATGTTGGAGATCCAAGAGGTTATGGTCTCAAGCTATGGTGACCACTTATTTAGGAAATTCCTACAAATTATTTTAACATACAAATGTTGTAGCGTTCCGTGATATGTTTCACGAGAATAGTCGAGATGCGTCGTAATTGACCGTGATAATCATTGAATATATATATATATAAAAAAGATGGTTCTCTTTAGAAAGCATGAACTCTTATGAGTAGAATTTTGAGGTGTTGGACATAGCCATGCATGAACGTGTTTATAGGGTAACGACAGTTAGTTTCAAAAACATGTTTTATGGGCAATTTATTGTTTATCATTCTGTCCATGTTCGTGTTTTGAGCTGTTTCTTGCTATTTTTTATCTTTGATCAGAAGCATTATGATGTATTTTTCAGGGATGAGGATTAGTATTACATTAAATGGTGTTTATATATATATATATATGTCTTATCAGCCTTCTCTTCTTAAGAACGTTGCATGTTTGAATTTATTGGATGCTTTTGTAGACATCACTTCATGGAAGCTGTCCTGTGATAAAAGGGCAGAAATGGGTTGCAACGAAGTGGATCAGAGATCAAGTACAAGAGGATTGGGGGTTATAACTTCACACAAAGCGTAATTCTTAAATCTCCACCTCATCATTTCCTCTGTAGCATAAATTGAGTTTTGATTATAAACATTTGGTTCCCTCTCCGCCTATACGACCAAATGGCATCAAAAGTTAGTCCTTTTGGAAAAAAAGTATCAATTTTTTCTTCTTGATGATCCAAGAACTTAGAGCTTACTCTCCTCTGTACGAGCATCACTAGCTTATCTCTAAAATACTACATTAGAATATATTATAAGAACGAAGATAATAGAGGTCTATCTATAAATTAACATGAGTGCATATTTTCAAAATTGAAGCATTCGGTCATCGGGGGACAAAAATGTATCAATTTAATTTGACATATTTTTTATTTTTCAGTTTAGTCCATCATGGCAAACTTTTCAAACATAATACATATTTGATGAACATTTAAGAGGAAAAAGTCATCTAAGAATAAAGATATTATTTCCCCCATTTTTCTGTACTTAAAGAAATTTAGAGTTTCTACTTTCAGATAATAACTCTTTTCAATTTATTAGGCTCTCGAAAATTCAAAAATGGCCAATTATAATATTCACTAGTTATGATGCGTTTGTTAAAGCTGCGTTTAGCTAGGCCGAAAAGGGAGGAAAGAGATAAAAATAATGTTGTGATGTGATGGATTTTATTTTTAAAGTCAAGATATTTTTTTAATGTAATATTTATAATCAAATATATTTTTCCTTTTTTAAAAAAAATAACATTTTTAAGTTTTATTCTTATTTTATTTATTATTTATATTAAATTTTAAATTACTTTGAACTAAATGAATTAAAATGATTAAATACATTATTATATAAACACAATATTATTAATGCTTATATTATAAATACAATATTATATATAAATAAAATAATATTATAATATTGTATTGTGTTTTATAAATACGTATTATATTTTAAATACGTATTTATAAATATAATATTTTTTACAAATACATTTTTATTAATGCGTATTTTCAACTACAATATTATATAAATACAATATTATTTTTCATAAATTTGTATTATTGTTATTAATACAATATACAAATACTGATATATTACAACATTGTATTTTTTAAATATGTATTATATTTAAATACACTAATATCATACTTATTTATAATAAATAAATACAATATTTGTAATATATATTTATAAATAGTATTATATTATAAACAATATTATTAAGTAAATGTTGAATAAAAAATTGTTACTCGTTGGGGATGGCGTTTTATTTTGCCAGCAATTTTCTTTTTGAACAAAAAAAAAGCTTTAAATAATTATTTTTGAATATTGAATAATTGAAATTAAATATTTAAGAGTAATTAATATATACATATATGTATTTATGAATAATATAAATATATATACATTTTGGGCACCATTGGATTGTTTCATGCATGTGGTAACATGAGAAGTCAATATCTCTAGCAATTACTTTCTTTTTACCGATGAAGTGGAAATCAATTTTCCCGTGTTTAGCTTTCCAGAGGAAGACTTCATTTAAGGCAAGATGCACATTCAATTATCTATCACAATGGAGCAGAGATATCTTGTTAAGTACTTTAGCTTAAACTTTATTTAAAAGCTTTTCGACCCAATAACCATTGCACGATATTTTGCCTTCGTATAAGGTATGAAATCGTTCTTTGTTTCTTGGACATCAAAAACACTCGTTTGGAACGAAGAAATATAAGAAAACAAGTCTTGGATTGCTTGTCATGCAAGTTACCTGCCTAATCTGAATAATCGAATGTACTAAGTGTGAGAAGATTGAATGTAACGTTAAAGTTTAGTCTAAAGTATCACTAGTTTATCTAAATATCGGATTCGCAAATGCAAAATTATGATAGCAGGTAGTGTTCCTGAACGAAGAAACTTCACTCACTATAAAAAAAATATCATTCCTTATGAAGGACAAATAATGCAACAATCTCACTGTCATTTTGTATGAATATGACATTGAAGAATCGCAATGTGAATTTATTTGTAAATGTTATTGAAAAGCTCGAGTAGTCAGATACAAAGAAATGCCTAAGAAAATCTAGGTCAATTTCAAGCTTTTGTATGAGTATAAGAATTTAAATTAGGTGATTTAAATTGTAGGGACCAAAATGAAACACGCTTTGTTCATGATACAAAATTGGTATTTAAAGCTTACAAATATATTTTCTTCAAAATATTAAAAAATGTATAAATAAAAGATTGTAAAATTTTGAGAAGTTACATAAACAATTTTGTATAATAGGCAGTTTTAAACAATTCAACATGTGAATGGTAACAGGTGGTGCCGCAGTTGGCTAGCACGTAGGTCTAGTTTTAAGAGATATTCTGAGGTCAATTTCATCTCTTCAATTACCACAAAAACGAAGAGAAATAAAATCCATTAAAGACAATTCGTTGTATGTGTTTTATAATTGCCTAAAACATGATTTTAGGTGTGAGGTTGTATTGTTGTTATTAATCTTTCAAGGTTGACTTTAGACAGTGTAATTTCAGACTTGCCTATGCATCTTTATCCTCCAAATGGTTGTGTTTTTTTCATTGGAGTCGGGATATGACTCTTACTCCTGAAGTAAATATAGTTGATATTATTGAAGAAAAACACTCGTATTAATATCAAATATAAAGGCATAAAAGGTCTTAACATAAGTAACAAGAAATAACTAACATATTGTCCTAATCTCTGTCGTATAATCATCGCAAAACTAACATTACATAAGTTAGGTAAAGAAGAATTGCATCATGTGTGCATGAAGTGCCTAAATAAGAAGCTTATTAGTATGATTATAAGTGTTTATTGATCGAAGTTTAATATTTGTTATTTTATGACTCTAGACATTTGAAGCTTTTCTCCCCTAAACCCAAGGGCACCATCGGATCATTTCATGCATGTGGTAACGAGAGAAAGTCAATATCTCTAGCAATTACTTTCTTTTTACAGATGAAGTGGAAATCAATTTTCCCGCGTTTAGTTTTCCAGAGGAAGACTTCATTTTAGGCAAGATACACATTCAACTATCTATCACAATGGAGCAAAGATATCGTGTTAAGTTTAGCCTAAACTTTCTTTAAAAGTTTTTCGACCGAATAACCATTGCACAATATTTTGTGTTCGTAGAAGGTATGAAAATCATTCTTTGTTTCTTGGACATCCAAAACACTCGCTTGGAACGAATAAATATAAGAAAATACATGCCAATTGTATTTTGGTCATTTGTAACATCTACACTTAATTTAGATTTTTAGTTAAATGATATAAAGTTCAATGTATTAGCCCATCATCTAAAAGGTTAGAATGTTCTAGAAATAGACAAATATCTAGATACTTTCAGAAACACTCTAGACAAATGTGTGATCCACATTGTTTAGCCTACACTATAAATATTCCTCTACCCTCGCCATAGTTTGTATTCAAGAAAAAACCAAGTGTAGTAGCGTTGTACAAATTGTCTTTAAAGAGTCTTGAAGTGTTATTGTAGTATGAGTTTTGAACACTTGTCTATTAAATCTCTTTTTAAGTGGTCTCAAGAAGTTGGTGTTTTTCACAAAAAAGTTGTGTTCAACAATCTAGTATCAGAGCCAAGTTGTGATGAGTTGTTTGATCTCTTGAAATTTTTAGTATGTTTTGTGGTTGTGACTCTGATTGATCTTACACATCAGAAACAATTCATTGAGATTGTTAGTGAGTGAATTTCTTTGTGTTGTGAATAGTTTGTAACTCTACAAGTTTTATGTTAAAAACTAGCTTATTTGGTATTACTGAGATACTGCCAACAAAATGGGTTGTCTCTATGTCATCTGAGAAATCAAGAAACTCAACAACAACTACAATATGTGGGTAACATGTAGAATGTTCTACTTACAAGGATAAGACCTTGGGAGGTCATTGGCAAAAGTGAAAACTATACTACCAATAGAGGATGCTACTGACACTTTATGCAAATGAAAAATTAAAGTAGGCAACGCAATGTTTATCTGAAGACTACTGTTGAAGAAGAGATGTTGTTTCACATTCGGGAAGATGAGAGACACGTTCGTTATGCTTTTCTCAAAGAAGAAAGACATAAGGCTACAACTTTTGGAGAACGAGTTATTATCAATCACATGACGTGACATGACGTTCACTCAATATTTTCTCAAGGTCAAGTCGATGTGTAGGGAGATTTTTGAACTAGATCCAAAATCTGTTATCGAAGGAGCTTGAACAAAGAGGATTATCATCCACAGATGGCGACCAAAATATAGAAGTTTCGTTGTTGCAGCACTAGGATGGTCTGCTAAACCATCACTTGTAGAGCTTAAAAATTTACTAGTCAATCAAGAAGCCATGACTATGCATATGAGAGGCATCACACTAAAGAGTTGAGAAGAAGCACTCTACATAAGTAAAAGTCGAAGCAAATATAAGTAACCATCCAACGATGGAAATGGTGACAAATGAGAAAGTCATCAAGGAACAACACAACCTTAGATAGCTGAAAAGAACAAAAATAAATGCTCTCAAAGAAAGAAGCTTGAAGGCAATTATTACAATTGTTGAAAGAATACCACATACACAAAGATTGCTGGTCATAGAAAAAAAATCTATTGAAAGTAATGCGACGACTTCGAAAAAGAAGATGAAGGATGAATGAGATGTTGAAGTACTATATGCCTTTGAAGAAGATGAGCAAACACTTATAACAATGTTGGGAGAGCATAAAGATTATGAGAATGACTGAATCTTTGATTCAGGATGCTCAAATCACATAACTAGTGATCAGAGGAAACTTCAAGACAGGAAACAATACAAAGGAAGTCGTGCAGTACATACAACCAACAATACACAGTTGTCGACTACTCAGATCGAAAACACAGTTAGGTTTCATCTCCTCATTTGAGGCACTATGAAATAATAGAAAGACTATTTCTCTGCCAACAAAAATATACAAGAGATATACTTCAAAAGTTCGGCATGTTGGAGTTCAAACATGTCTCAACGCCTATAGAGCCAAATGCAAAGATTTGTGCACATGAAGGAAAAAAGTTGGATGATGGAATGATGCATCGACAACTTGTAGTTAGTCTTAACTACCTAGCTTTAACTTTAACTCGATCTGACATTTCTTATGCAGTTAGAGTCATGAGTCAATACATGCAAAGCCTAAAGGAGCCTCATTTGGATGCAGCTCCACAAATCTTAAGATATGTTAAAGGTATAATCAACTATGGTCTTTTGTACAAAAGAGGCGAAGACTAAGCTGGATACTGTGATGTTGATTACACAAGAGACCATGATACTCAAAGATCATCTACTCTGGTATTTGTTCAAGCTCTGTTCAAAAATAATTTCTTGGTGTAGCAAAAGACGATCAACAATATTCTTCTCAACTACAAAAGCAGAGTATAGAGACGTGGCTGGTGCAACTCAAGAAAGTACATGATTGATACTCTTCATGAAGGATATACGCCTTAAAGTTGATTATGTGGTACCACTTCATTTCGGTACTACTTCATTGCGAGAACTAATCTATGATTCACTTGGTAGAAAATCTAGTGTTTTATGCTAGAACAAAGCTTGTGGTGGTACACTGCAATTTTATTAGAGAGAAAGTTATAAAAGAAGAAATCGAGATGCGACAAATCAAGACGGATGACCAATTGGCAGAATTATTCATAAAATAGCTGAATACTAACAAATATTAGGGCTTTTAGTGTTAGCTCAACATAGAATGACGAATGAGGACTAGTTCTAAGGGAGAGTGTTAAAAAGCTCATCACTAGTTCAATGGAATCTAGCCCAACAATTATGAAAGCCCAATTTATCATAGAAACTTCTTAGAAAATTGTGAAAGAGTTTAGTATTGTTGTAACACCCCAACGACTCTAGGTAACTATTAAGATACCAGACAAGAACAAAAGATTTTTCTATTGATTTCCTTCTAGCCACAAAACATCAAAATATCACCAATTTTAGAGGGTGATAGCTCTCCCAATATTACGAAGGTAAACACAAGATAAATCATAACATGGAAAAGTAACACAAAAGATTTTATATAAATAACATTAAAAAGCGAACAACTAAATTCTGATCTCCAACGGCTAGAAACATTCAAATGTCACGTTGGTTCCTTCTTTGGTAGACGTGACAGATTGGTGGCCTAACATATCCTCAGACATTGAAATCCACCTTTTCCTCAATGTGGAATTCTAAGAACAGTTGTTTGATCATGGTCGTTCGTTCCTAAGTGGCTTCGTGAGGTGAAAGCCTGTTTCAAGCAATCAACACCTTTACTTCTTCCGTGGCCTCGTTCCATTCTTTTGCAATTCTAAATACCATTCATAATCGTCAGATAGAATAGGTCCTTAATACCATTCATAATCGTCAGATAGAATAGGTCCTTGTGGTGCTTCTGTTTCTTCAGAGCGGATGGCTTTCTTTAATAGAGATACATGGAATATTAGATGAATAAAGGGTTTCGGTGAAAGCTCAAGGCGTTATGCTACCTTGCCCACTCTTGCGGAGATTGAAGAGGAGCCAAAAATTTTTATGCCAACTTCTCATTTATTTTCTTGGTGATGGATGCTTGGTGATATGTATGAATCTTCAGAAAAACTTCATGTCTTGGAACTTGATGTCTCGTCTTTGTTTTGCTGCTACGTGCTTCATCTTTTCCTGTGCATGTTGCAGCTGCTCCTTAATTTTATCGAACATGACATCACGTGTCCATCCTTAGTGGCATTGCCTGCTTTCTGGTCTCCATAGAACATCATGGGTGGGGGGAGGGATCCTTCCATACATGACTTAAAAAGGTGACACGTTTAGTGATGAATGGAAAGTCATGCTATACCAGAATTCGACCCATGAGAGCGAGTCAAACCATGTTTAGCATTTTCTCTAGATAAACAACGCTAATAATTCTCGAGTCCCTTATTGACAATCTTAGTCTGTTCGTCTGTTTGCAGATGGTACGTTGTGTTGCGATGGAGTTTCGTGCTTTGGAGCTGGAATAACTCCCGGTCCATAAATGACTAATGAAAATCTTACCCCGGTTTGACACAATTAATTGTGGGAAGTCGTGTAACCTGACTATCTTTTTAACAAAAAGATTTGCTACGGTTTTGACCGTTAATGGGTGTTTAATCCCTAAGAAATGTGCATACTTACTAAATAAATCTAATATAACTATGATGGTTTCACTTTCCCTAAGACTTTGGAAGGCCTTCTATGAAGTCCATGGAAATGTCCTCTTATATTCGGTCTGGCCTCGGTAAAGGTTGTAGAAGACCTGTTGGTGACTGAGAGGATGCTTTATTCCTTTGGCAAATGATGCATTCCTCGCACTATTTCTGGACATCAACATTTATCTCTTCCCACTAGAGTTTGCTGGTGAGTCCCTTATAGGTGCGCAAGAACCCCGAATGGCCCCCCTAAAATAGGTCATGGTAGGCACGAAGTGGCCTTCTACAGTAGAGTGAAGTTAGCACCAGGAGCCCTTTGTAAAGCAACTTGTCTCGTTTGTGTGTAAAAAATGTATGATTTTTGAATTTTCTGCTATTTCATTCTTAATGAGCTGAAGGTAGGAGTCGTTATCTAATTCTAGTCGAACTGTCTCGAGATCAAGGATGTGAAGGCATAGTGAGCATAGTCAAATGCAGAGTTGGATGTACTCGGGATAGCCATCTACCTTCTTATTTTTTAGTCCTGATCGATACTAAATTTCAAAATCGTACCCCAACAGTTTGTACAACCAATTATGATATTCGGGTTGAACTTCCTTATGTTCTATCAAGTGTTTCAAGGCTTGTTGATCAGTTGAGACATTAAATCGGTTGCCAAGTAGGTAGGATCTCCATCTCTATATTGCAAGCACAATGGCTATAAATTCTCTTTCATTCACGGACTTGGCCTGGTTTCTTGGAGATAGTGTGTTCCTGAAATAAGCTATCAACCTTTGTCTCTGAGTGAGAAGGGTGCCTACTTATTTTCGAGGCATCGTTTTCACTATAAACAAAATTCCAAAGTTAGGGAGACTCAAAATTGGTAAGGTAGTCATGGCTCTTTTTAGCGTTGTGAACGCCAATTGAGCAGCTTCATCCCAATGGAATTCCTCATTGACAGTTAGATTGTTAAGATGGGCTGTTGTAGTTTTTTAATTAGCCACGAATCTTTGATAGTACCTAGAAAGGCCTAGGAATCCTCTTAGCTCTCTTACTTTGGTTGAGGTGGGCCACTTCATCATCGCCCAAATTTTCTCTAGGTCTGCCTCGACCCTTTTCTTTGAGATCCAATGCCCAAGGTACTCAATTCCAGCTTCTCGCCTAAATTGGCACTTCTTTAAATTTTCCACTAACTAGTGATCTCATAGCACGGTAAGGACCATCCATAAATGGATAACATGGGTGTCTTAATCTGGACTGCAAATAAGAATAACATCTAAAAAAACTTAAGCGAACATTTTTAAGAACGATCGAAAAACATCATTCATAAGAGCTTGGAATGTTGTCGGGCGTTGGTGAGGCTAAACGACATGACAAGGAAGTCATAATGGTTGTTGTGCGTTCTAAATGCCGTCTTCTCTATATCCTCTATATTCATCCTTATCTGGTGGTACCCCAACTTTAGGTCTAATTTGGTGAAGAATTTGGTCCCTTACAATTCGTCGAACAGTTTCTCTATCACTGAAATTGGAAATCTATCAAGAATGGCGCCGTTATTGACTGCCTGATAATCCATACAAAATCTCTAGCTCCCATATTTTTTTCTTTACCAGCTACACCGGGCTGGAATATAGGGATATGCTTTGTCAGATGATGACAACCTCAAACATTTCTTCTACCAGCCTTTCAATATCCAAGGTTTTTTGGTGTGCGATTATCGATACATTCTTGTGTTGATGGGTTCAGTTCCTTCTTTGAGGTGTATTCGATGGTCGATTGATCTTGCTGGTGGTCGACCATGTGGTTCTCAGAAGATGTCCTGATAATGTTTTATTTGTTCTTGAATTTCTAGGTGAACTTTTCCTCATTTCTGTTAACTTCTAACGCTTTTAATTCCATCAAAACCCCTTCATTCTTTTTATGCCAAGACTTTTGCAAGTTTTTAAGAGAAACATGTGCTCGCATGAGAGTTGGATCACCTTGAAGAACAATATTTTGGTCTATGTGGTTATGGTGATTCTCAATACCTTCTAATCTATAATTGTTACTCCCAACGTTCTTAACCATGTCATTCCTAAGATTGCTCGATACTTCCCAACTCTAGAGGTAAGAAGTATTCATGATATTTCCCTCAACTTTATAGTTACAACTTTACAGATTCCTCGGCCTCTTACTACTACTCTCGTTCCCATAACCACGTCGAAATGGGTCATTTCTGTGAGACGAAGGCTTAGTTTCTCGACCACCTTGTTAGATATGAAATTATGTGTGGCCTTGCAGTCTATTATGATCAAAATCATGGCCCTCGATCTTTCCCTTGATTCTTATCATGCCTGGCAACAAGAACCCCACGACCGTGTTCAGAGAGAGTTATACGATTTCGGTCACCGACTTTTCCTCATTCATTTTGTTGTCTTGTGTCTTTCTTCGTAGATGGATTCATCACTTATAACGAGCACTCTGAGTTCTCTATTCTTGCACTTATGACCTATGTAAAACCATTCATCACACCTATAACAAAGTCCCTTCTACTTCTTACTTTGGAGTTTGGAACGAGTTAATTTATGAAACGACGTCTCCTTTCTTATACTGTTGCTTTGAGAAGACAAAGCAAAGACTTACTAGGTAAACATCCTGTCCCTTAATGTTTCAGAGGCTCGAGGCACTTGAAGATGTTGGGTTTCTATTAGATTTTCTTGATGGTGGGCTGATTCTGTAATTCATGGGTCGAAGGCCCGATAGTCTTGGTTGTATCCCCAATGCTTGTTGCTTATCTTCTACTCTTTCGACCACTTTTATCATCTCTTTAAGCCCTTGAGGTTCGTAGCACATAACTTCCGCCCGGATCCTGTCTAACAACCTATTAACAAAAGTACCCTCTTTGACGTCTTAGGGAAGACCCTTTAATAGGAAGGCCATTTTTTCAAAATTTTCCATGTATTCTACTAATGTTCCTTCTTGTCAAATGGCTAGGAACCTGGCACAGAGGAACTTTTCTTTGGTTGGTTTGCAACGGTCTAGTAATCTCAGTTTAAGGTCACTTCATCCTTCAAATGGGTTGCTTTCCTCTTTGTATCTCAGCCATTACAGTGCTTCCGCACTAAAACACACTGTAGCTACTGTTATTTTCTCTTATTGGATTAAGTGATGAATGTCAAAATATCTTTCGACGCAAAAAAGCCGATCATCTGGATTTGTCTCGTCAAACTCTAACATTTCTATTTTCTTAAATTTGTGTCATATCCCATGTTTATCGACCTTCTCTTCGTGCTTCCCCGTTTAGCTGTTTGATCCTCCTGATTCATTCTCTAGGGGCTTTCTCTTGGCGGTCGTCGCCTCACTATGATTTTCGTTCATAGTCAGTGTTTCTATCGCCTTTTCGTGCTCACTCGTGGTCTGTTTTTGTTCTTCCATTCTAACTAAATATCCTCTAAATACTCTTATTCATCTCTGTTAGGTGTTCCTCCAACCCCGAAGAGACTTCCTTATCGCTTCCACCTCCTATATCTACTTCTTCATCGCCTTCCCCTCCCTCTGTTTGACGAACTCCTAGTTCTCCTCAGGATGAACTTGCTCTGATATTAACCTGTTAAGATACCAGACAATAACAAAATATTTCTATTGATTTCCTTCTAGCCACAAACATCAGAATATCACTATTATAGGGTGATAGCTCTCACAATATTACCAAAGTTATTCCAAGATAAATCATAGCATGACTAAGCAACATAAAAGATTTCGTATAAATAACTTTAAAAAATGAATAACTAAATTGCGATCTCCAACGGCTAGAAACAGACAACTATCACGTCGGTTCCTCCTTTGGGTAGACGTGATATATTGGTGGCCTAACATACAATAAATTACAAGTAAAAGACAATAATTTGAGAACCTAGGTCCGTGATCTTTGTCCAGCTACCACAACACATAGCTCATTGATCACAACTAAGTCTTGTCGTAAAACCTCATAGAAACGTACCAGAGTAACAATATCACCAAAGTGAGTACATTCATACAAAATAAGTAGCTTTTCTACGCAATAACTACGATTCATCAGAAGATGCTATAAGATCACACTAGTAAATTTTGAACACGAACCAGCCATGTCCATTGTACTCAAAATCTCATGGTTGATAACCACTTATAACATAACATCTTATTTGCCATGCACATTTATACCAATCCAGATACAACTATTTACTCACTAAGCTTCCTAACTAAAGCGTGTAACACCTATTCACATGTAACACATAAGTACATTACTCATGCCCCAACCGATAACTAGGTAGGATCACAACTTTTGACTAGAAGAAGTGATATCGCTTACTACACGTCACTCTAAGGAATTCCACCATAAACCCTTACCACTTAGGGTACATCGGTATGAAACCATTCACATTTGACCATTCCCTTGACCCTGATTATCACTTTGCAATCATGGTTATAAGAACATGTATACCAAGAGGTATTCACTCATGGATGTACGCCCTAACATTTTTGTAACTACTTGTACGATCAATCTCATAGTGGTCGTCGTACTAGTCGCATTAACACACCTCCTAGTTGTTCAACAATCAATCTCAACACCTAGAACAAAGTTTTAACTCCCCACTCTTCCAACTACTATTGATGAATAAGAAGCTCGCATATGACATAACCGCTCTAGAGCCGTACACCCTAACCCCACTGAATACAAGCCCTTAACACCGACCATCTATCTGCTCACACAACTTGTCACACTTTATCATTCAACATTACAAATCACATATTCGTATCCATTCATGCCTTGACTCATACTATATCATTCAAACATGTTTTAACTAACACCTCAAATAATCGTGTATCCCTCCGGTGATTTAATTCCTTAACTTACAAGTAGGACTACATGCTTAAATGAGTAAAGCACAACTAACAAGGCACCCCCACACCAACAAATGAGTGGAACTCCATTACCAACTCACCGAAACGCTCAAATGAATGAGACACCCTTAATAACTCACCCCACACCCTCAAATGAGTGAGACTCCATAAGCAACTCACTTCACACTCTCAAATGAGTGAGACACCCTTAACAACTCACAATGCACTCTCAAAGGAGTGAAACACTCTTAACAACTCACCATGCACTCTCAAATGAGTGAAACACCCTTAATAAGTCACAATGCACTCATAAATAAGTGAATTGCCATCATCAACTCACCCTAGACTCCCAAAGAGTGAAACATCTCTAACAACGCAGACGAAACTCTCAACAAAGTAAAAACCATTGTAACTCATCATGCACCCTCAAATGAGTTGAACATCTTTATTAACTCACCATGCATTTCCAAATAAGTGAAATATCTCACCAACACCTCATATCACACTCTCAATGGAGTGAGACACCACTAGCAACACACAATACTTTTACATGAGTGAAACATCACTAAAAACTCATACGCCCCTCAAAGAGATGATAAACCACAACTAAAAGAGTGCAACACAACTAGCAACTTACATTAGTTTTCGGAACATTCATACGACAAATAAAAATGTACACGACATAGAAACATAGCTACTGACCTTCAAGTCGAGGTAGGATGTATGTATCACGCAACGTTTTTAGCATTCAGCTTCTAGAACCTGTGTATGATAATCTACTTAGAAAGAAAATCACCGGCACACATCAAAAATAAATGAAGAGTGAGACGTCGTCATTTCATTTGGAAACGAAAACCACACCGGTTAAGCATGAATCAGGGACCACATGTCACACCCAACAACATCGCTTTGATCCTAATCAAAACGACGTCGGTCGAACTTGGTCAGCGTTTAATCTTGACATTTCTTTTCTTTAATTACAGTATTACAATTTGTAAATTTATATGGACAATCAAAGAATGTTTCATGATAAATATCTAGATATTTCTAGGAATACTCCAGACAAATATGTGGTTCACACATTGTTTCACCCACGCAATAAATATTCCTTCGTCCTTACCATATTTTGTATCTAAGAAAAACAAGAGTAGCAGTGTTCAACAAAGTGCCTTCAAAAAGTCTTGAAATGTTCTTGTAGTGTGTGTCCTGAACACTAGTCTTGTAAATCTCTTATCAAGTAATCTCAATAAAAAAGTGTTAGGTGTGGAGGAAAGGCTTAACATAATACTCTAAAGAAGTTGAAACCTGATTGAAAATTTCAATAATCATGATCGTTATATCAATTACTTTATAGTTTTTTGGGAAAATTATTTTTATTAGCTTCTAAGTTTGAGTTAAAGTTTCGATTTGTTCCTATATTTTAAACTTGAACATTTATATTGTTGTTATTTCAATAATGTTGACCTTTTGTCCGTAAATTTGAAGTCTAGTTACAATTAGGTTCTAATATTTTAAGATTGAATATTTTTACTCCTAACATTTTAATAATGTTCATTTCTAGTCTCTATGTTTTTAGTTTTCTTATATATATTTTTTCAAAAAAAAAAAACTAAAGTCAAAAGTATGATAACTAATTAATCAATGTATTGAAGTTTAATTAGGTTATATATGTAATGATTTTTTTTTATCTCAATTATGATTAGAATTGAAAATTATCGAATTATCAGGAGTAAAGTTGTTTAATTTTTGAACATATTGACCAAATATAAATATACCACAAACTTAAAATAATATATATATATACATATATATAAATATATATCCTAAATACAATCTATTTTAAATAAAATTAATAATAAATAAATAAAACTGCAATTGAAAAGGCCAAGAGTTTATGGGTTTATTATGGTAACCATGACTAAAAAAGAAATCATAAGAAAATAAATTTTAAAGTTCCTTTGGACTATTATATATATATATATATTATTTTAATACAAAATTAGATAAAAATCAATGGAAAAGTACTTGTTGACTGAGAAATTTCGGTCAATCATAGATTGCCACATAATTATCCCAAATTTAATGACAAAATTAAATTAATTTTTGAGACAATATTTCTCAAAATTAAATTGGATCAAAAGTTTGTTTTATTTTCAAATTGGGTCAAAATTAAATAAGACTCAAATTTAATTGGTGGCCCAAATGCATATGAATACTCATGTCCATGTAAACAAGTCCAATGGGCCAAGCCCAAGACTCAAGTCCAAAATCTCATCAAGGCCCAAGCCCAAGGTCCATGGAAACTCTATAAATAGTGAAGCTTAGAGAATTCCTCAAGACAGAAGACTCGATTTCATAAGCGCATTCATATTCATCACAAGCAGATCATCAAAAGTGCATGATCAACAAGTCAACGATCGATCCAAAGATCAACAAGGCAACGATCGATCCAAGATCTACAAGTCAACGACCGATCCCACGACCAACAAGTCAACGACCAACGATCAACAAGTCAACGACCGATTCAAAGATCAACAAGTCAACGACTGTTCCAAAGATCAACAAGTCAGAGACCGATCCAAAGATCAACAAGTCAGAGACGAACCATAAAGAAGATCAACAAGCTAAAGGCCGATTGAACCTCAAGAACAAGCTGCAAAGCCCTTGAGACAATTCTACATTCGAGAATAAGCTAAGAAGCCCTCTAAATATTTATATAGGAGAGAGAAAGAATCAGAGGAACCTATTAGAGATTGTACCCCACATTCGCACATATTCAAATCAATACAAATATATATTTCCCATTTACACGTGTCTCGCTCTCCTATTTTGCGGTGAAATCTCGTGTGAACAGTACCTGTAATCCTTAATTTTGGGTCTAATTTCTATTTGGTCTTTATATTTCAAATTTTAAAATTTATCCTTGAATTTAAATAATGCTCAACTTTAGTTATTGAGATAAAAAAAATGTGTTAGTTTACATAATGTAATATATTAAAATGATGATTAAACTAATTATATATATTAATATATTGTTGAAATGATTATTTTAGTTTTAAGGGTAAAAGTGTTCAATTTTGAAATATAGGGATCAAACTGAAATTAAGCTCATAAATTAGAGACTAAAAGTGAGCATTATCTAAACCTCACTAATAAAATTGTTCAATTTTAAAATGTATAATCAAAAGAGAGCATTGAAATGTCAAGGGTAAAAGTGTTCATTTCTTTCCAAACTAAAACTAGATTCCAAACTTAAGACCAAAAAGGTAATTTTCTCTCTTCTCTCTCTCACACTTTTTTTTTTTAATAAGCAGAAAGTGAGATAAATTTAAAACGGTTATATTAATTAAAATTTGATCAATATAAACCATTTGTTATTCATTAGTTAAACAAAAGGGACATAAGAAATTAATTAAAACAATGTCTAGTTTTTTTAGACTTTTAAATTTATGTCTAAATTGATTTTTTTTTTTAATTTAAATTATAAAATAAATAAAATAGTTTTGACAATTGTAGCCCTCACTCCTTGTAGCTTTCTTTTTTGGGAAAAAAAAAATTAAATGTGATATTTTTTTTGTAACAACCAATGCATAAAATGATCTTTTTTGATAAAAGAATTAAATGTGATTTTTTGTATAATAACTAATGCATAAAATCTTAAGACTTTGAGACCATTATAATCTAGTACCTAAAAAAAAAAAAAAAAAAGTTGAATGTTAGAAATTTTAAACTTTTAAATTTTGAGCAGATTGGGTACCGTACATACTTATACATATCCATACATACCAAACATAGTTATGGAAATCGTGATGGTATGAATGTATATTAAAAGGAAAAAAAAATGTAGAGTACACATCTAGCTTCCATGCATTCGTGTAGCATAGGGATATGAGTACCAGTAACCACTCTTGAACTTGCTAACAAAAATCCCTTCGAAAATGTGTTTCAAGAATACATTTGATCTCATAGATGTGTTCGGGATGTCCATACATGTACATATTGCAATTCGAATACACCTTCCCTCAATCAAAACTCCATTTAATACAACTATGATAGATGTAGATTCTATGACGAATGTGACTTGACCTTGAGAATGTTGTGACAGTTCCTTCATTCTGCTCATTTGTGATAGATGCTTTAGTCTGTCCGAGTCTCTCGTTTGATTGTTATCTTATTTTGAAATCAGAAAAACAAAAGAGACAACTGAGTAAATGTCTAAAATTAGGAAATGTTTCAAATTATTTAAACTTTATGTCAATTGAATGTATTGCCTATAATCTTATATACTAGTACATATAGCCAAATTAGTTATAGAAATTGTAATGGTGAATAAACTTATGATAAAGAAAGTGAATGTAGAGTAACTCAAAAGTAGATTGAACAAACTCTTGGTTTCCTCCTGTACATTTGAGAGCATCATTGTGGAGTCATCACCAACTTTTCCAACAAACGTACACCTTCCAGACGAATCTGGTCATTTACAGCTCTTAGCATTGAGCCAGCTATTAACACAAACTAGTCTCTATGATATGCTCGTGATGTTCATACTTGTACATAATGTTTTGATTTCAACCAAAATTCAATAGTCAATGTACACAACTAGTCCCTTTGATGTATATGGTGTCCATAGGTATACATTCTTTTCATTCAAATCATCTTCTCTATTTTTGGTCATGGTTATAGTTTTCTATACCAGTGCCATTTTTGTAGAGGCATACACTTGAAACCTTAGAAATTTCATGAACAATGTCACAATTATACATTTAATTTGAGATGAATATTAAATTCTTCCGCAACAACATAAATTTTTTTTTATAAAACGTTGACGTCCAACTCTATTAGACTTACTGTTCTATGTTATAAATATACTGAAAAACCTCCACCTTACCAATGTGGGACATTTGCCACAAGGTACATCTTCAACAATCTCCAACATGCCCCCTCAAGATGGCACCATATATGGGAAAGTCATCTTGGACTAGATCCGAATTTGTGGACCGAAATAATACTCACTTTGGGTCCTCGAAATATTTGGGGGTCAATAACCTGGAGCTCCGATACCATGTTAGAAAGTGTGGGCATCCATCTCAAAACCAATTGGCTTGGAGAGGAGTAGCTCACTCTATCTTATATATATGTTGAAGAACCTCCACCTTACCAATGTGAGACATTTGCCATAAGGTGAGTATTCTAACAATCTCCAACACTTACTTTTCTGTGACGTTCTTGAATATTTTTATCGGTGACGATAGAATATTTAGCAAACATTGATTTTGAGCATCTTTAAAAAAATAACAAAGTGTGAAGAAAACAAAGCAATTAAACGCAATTGTGAATGGTTTGCATTTATTGTATGAATCATGATTACTAATCAGGATCATATCTTCTACATAGTCGTTTCACTTCAGAAGATTTGTCTATGAAATCGGAAGGTTCTTGTACTATTCTTGGATTTCCTTCAAACTTGAAGTTCTAAGTATAGTCAGATTTGTCTAAGTATAAAAGTTTCCAACACCATATTTTATTAAATTTTAAGGAAAATTGGAGTTTTGATAGTAACAATTTCAACCACTTTCGCCATATATTTGATTTGAATTAAATTAAAATTGTTTTAATTTTTATTTTCTGAATAATTGCATTTAAAAAATTGTTAAGTATCTAGAATTTCTTTAAAAAACCATGAGATAATTTGAAATATATGATAAATTTGTTGATAAATGATTGATTTGTGGAAAAAAAATAGATTTTATTAATTAATGGAAATTAAAAGTCTTAGAATATTAAATTGAATTGAGGGTATTTAAGGAAGTAAAAAAATCACTCTTCCTCAATTTCAATTTAGACAAAAATTTAAAGTCTGAAAAAACTAGACATTATCTTAATCAGTTTCTCAAATTTAGACATTTACTAGTATTTCTCGGAAGGGTTGGTGGCGCAATGGTTTCATGAGATTAACACCAGCATCACGGATTTGACCTTGAGCAAAGTGTCCTCTATGTAGGATTTGTAATCCCCTCCTCAATTTGTACTAAAAAATATATTATATTTCCCTAAATAAAGGTATAAGGGCCCAAAGAAAAAATGTACAAAACCTCTGATAACACCATCCCATTCAGAGCTTACAAAAGTATAAAACGTGTTCCAAAATCATATGAGTGTTAGCTCGAGCATTGAATTAATTGAGCTCTTGAAATCACTCATTTCTAATCATTTATTTTTAACATCTCATTTTTAATACTCATTTTAACCTCTCAAAATAATTATTCATTTCTAACCACGTCCAAACAAGTTATTGTCTACAATCTCTCCATACAAATCATTATCCAAATGAATTATTAACTGCAATCTTTCAACAAAAACACACATTCAAATAAGATATTACACCACCTCATATCCTTCTCGGGTTTTTTGTGAAAAAGGAGAATGAAATTAATTACGAAAAATAAAAATTAGGGAAAAATAGAAAAGAGAATGATTATAAAGAAAATAATTCGCGTGTCTTCTACGTAGCATTTGTTGTCCCTTTCTCCAATATTGTAATTCAAAAAAATATATATTTATATTAAAGGCGAAAGAAATGATTACTCCTTTTGGGAGACTTATTGCAAACATGGTATGATCAGTCGAGTTTTTGATATGCAGATAATAGCCTCACACTTTCGGATAATAAGATTAACATTAAAACTATATTGAGATAAAATGATAAAATACATATTAATGATAGAATCATCTAAATTTTACTCTCCCCTTAAGCCACATTTAAGGTTCTTAACTTTTTGTGCCAGTTGAGGCCTCTCCTCATATCTTGGTGGAATATGATTCTTGCACTTTCATTGATCTTTTGAATGGTCTTTGTAAAGATGCTTCAAAATTCAAGCGGACATCTAAGAAGCACATATACAGATACGGCCAAACACGACGACACACTAATTTTGAAAAAACTAGGTCACCGACACGATTGTGATACGTCAACTTTATATATATATAATAATAATAATAATAATAACTAAAACAAATAATATGAAAAAATAAATGATTTTATTCCAATTACTTTGATTTTTATTATTTTTTTATGCTTAAATATTTTGTAAGAAATCATTTGCTTGACAGGATTTTGAGATTTACACAAGAGAGGCGACTCTTGTTGAAGATGGTTTGGTGGAGAGGAAAATTGACAAAGAAGAAGATGAATAATTCTCTTGTCTAACGTAGGCGTCAGTTAGATTGTTGGATAAGTTTTCTCGGTTCAATTTAATATTATATTAGGTTAATTTGTTTATTTTTTCTTTATTTTAAGAAGATAAAAATGCGAATTTTACTTTTTTTAGAGTGTGCTAATGAAAAGAAAATGTGTTCTTGTCGTGTCCTAGTCATGTCCTTGGCATGTCCGTTATGAAATTAAAAAAAATGGATACTTCAATTCGCGTGTCTGAGACGTGTCAGTGTCCGACACGTTACGACACGAACACTTCAATTTGCGTGTTCGTTTCTTTTCTTTTTGTGGGCGTGTTTGTAATCGAGTAGCTGATTTAATTAGCTAGTTCTAGATTGTATGGACCCGACCCAACACGGAGTCAAAACCGGGGTCTTAACCTCTTATACATGAATAAACATTTAATAACTCCCAGAGACATGTTAAAAGAACAATTGCATTTATTGAAATAACTTGGAAAACATAAACAGAGTTTAAGCGTACCCGAAAAATAATAAAATAACAAGAAAATCTATACTAAACATGTCTCAAAACAAGGTTCATGCTTTAAACGGTAAGTCAAATAATAAACTTGAAAATAAACATTAAAAAGCTAGTGTAGCTATGCTCATGGTCACATCAGCTTCTGCTCAGCCGTCCCGGTTCACCTGTAAGTACCTGGAAGGATTTAACAATGGAAAATGGTGAGTTGGCTAAAACTAAGTAAGGGATCCCAACACGGGATCTAACAAGAACACATAAATAATCAGAGAAACACAAAGTAATGTGATTACATAAATGTCTCAACTTAAACTTTATCTCAATTTTTTCTCGCTTCAACTCAAAGCTTTTTCATTAAATTGATCTTTATCTTTATTCACAAGTCTCTAACTTTAAACTTGGCAACCTATACTAGTGTGAGAGCACTTCGGTGAGCCGAAACAATCTGGTTGCTGCCAAACTTCGAACAGTCGCGCGAAAAGGTAGATCAAGGACCCTCCGCAATGGGATATCTCTCGACTCACACTCCTAGCATAGCTCCTGGGAAAAGTCAAGCGAACTCTGGGTAGGTATGGATAATCGGGTGGCCCTCTGATCCCAAACACTACCGCGAAGTAGGAATATCTTTCTCGTCGCACGGTACCTTAAAAAATCCCTTATCCGAGTCTAACAATTAAAACACGTTTGACCTAACCATAGCTCGTGCTCTATAAAATCTTGTCCCTTTTGGGACCTTTAACTCGTTTAATCTCAACGATTCCCTTTGGAACTCCTAACTAAGAACAACGTACTCGGTAAACTAGCTCACCCCCATTGGGACAATCCACACAAACCTATCACATGGAACTTATAACTAGACATGATGAACTAACTTAATAATCAAAATAAGCGGCATTCATTACAAAGTTGTCGAACTATAACATACAAGACATCCTAACTCTCAGAAATCAATCCTAGGCGCAACATAATAATCTTGAAACGAAACATGCTAAAATAACTTGATTAAACACAAGAAGCAATAAAGAACGTAAACAAGCTCGGGAATCATGTTGAACGAACTAAATATATCATATCAGGCATCCTAAAACTCGAGAATATTCATACATTCATAGTAATACATGTCATTCAATGCTTAACTAATTAGATACAAGTTCAAGATTACCCACAACAACCCTATACTGGGAAACAGTCCCTTACCTTGGCCGAAAACCGCTCAAAACAGCCCTTGGAACTCGAATCAAGAATCCCCTAAAAGATCTCCATCTAAAAGTGGTCATTCAGGACAAACGGGTGAGATTTGAGTTTTAAAAACCCAAAAAACAGACTCGAAACACGGGATTACCTCAGGGACGAAGTTCGGAAATTTTTCGGTCACTGGAAACAGCGGCGCCGCGCGTGGAGACTGACTCTGGCGCGTGAGGCTACACTCGTCGGCGCGTGAAGAATGGCTAGGGAGCAGGCTCGGGAGTTACACACGCACACTGATTGGCACACTACTATGTTCGGAGCGAGTGTCAGGTTTGGGTAGCGTGGACCAATCCATAGAAGATAAGGAATTGGCAGTCCAATACAGGCGTGACACGCGTCCCTAGCTGGCTGGTGAATGACGTTGCAGGCGCACGCTGATTAGCTGGTATAGGCGGCACTGCCGCGCGTGACGACGAGCCAAACATCAGTCTTCCTCGATCGCGGGAGCAAGCTAGGAGGCGACACGTGGCTCTTTTGAGTTGGATGCGTCGACTGTAACAGCAGCGATGACGGTAGTGACAACGTTGACTCCATTGAAAACGAGGCATTGGTAAGCCCGCTTGCATGGAAAAACTCAAAAAATTGCGCCGAATGATTGGTGATGATTAAGGTTATGATTTATGTTAATCATTGGGTATTTATAGCCAAATGATTAGTCCTACTTTGTGATTTTCCCTATTTTGTCTTTCTGTGGTTAAAAAATTACTAAAATGCTCATGTTGACAAAAATTCTAATTTTGACCCAAATTTCTTGAAAAGATCTTTTTGTCATTGCTTCCTTAAATCCAAATAACAATTCCAATGAGAAAACTTGTCCAAATTAGTCCTTCAATTTCCCGATATAAATAAATATTTTTATTTCTAAACCTTCTAATTTCTCCAAAACCTTAGGTTGTACATATATTGTTTAGCGTCTCCTTTTCTGACTATTTTTTGCATAGTGCAAGGCTGGATTTTCAGCGTGATGTTTTGAGCCGGGAGAATCTCCCTCCAGAGTTCGCCTTGTCATGATGTTAGAGTGAGATTGCTCCAATTGTAATTCACTCGTATGATGGAAGTTGACTTTGTTTTCAAAAAAAAAATGTTAAGATGAAGATGTTAAGATAAAGAAGTGCATTTTAAGATAAAGATGCGGTCGTTTTAAGAAGGAAAGTAAATATATTTACTTCAAACAAAATTATAGAATGATCATTGTATAAATAAATTTCTTAACAACATTAGTATTTAGAAATCCTCCGTCTTTTTATTGTCAATTCAATTATTGTCTTCTATAAATGATCAATATTACAACAGAAAAGTATTAATTTAAATAATCCAACTAAATAATTAAAAAAAAGAGAAGTAATTAATCACACAAAAACTATAGTGAAAATGTTAAAACTTAACCAACAAATTGTCTTTCTAATCGAGTTTTGCAAGACCAAACCACTTCTTGAACCGAACCAATTCATAGACCAACTTTGAACCGAATGAGGTTGTGGATGGCTGGGATCAATTGCATGAAGCATAATGAACGCACCAAATTGACTATCAATCTCTCTTGCTGTCGAACAAAGAAATGCATGAGCTCCACGTACCCTTCTCTTTACCGATGAACAAAACTCCTTTTGAAACACTGTTCCTTTAATCGAATTGAGAACTTTTTCCTCCATTTTGAAGCGATTTACAATCTGACGATTCCTGACCAAATCTCTTGGTCATCTTCTTTATTATGGTATGAACACAATTTAGTTCTTACTTTCTTTTAAATTAAGAATCTAAGAGAGTTCAAAGTTTCTCTTCTTTAAACTTCACCTTTACTAACAATTTTCTAATCTTCTACTTGTCAAATGTATTGCATTCTAATTGTCACATAGTAGTTACAATCCCTTTTCTTCAAATCCTAGCTCTCCTAGTAAACCCTTTAACCAGATAACTTCTTTCATGGCTCTTGCTGCAGCTATAAACTCACCTTCAGTGGTTGAAAGGGCTACTACTGATTGTAAGTTAGATGTCCAGGTGATTAGGTTATCTCTAAATAGAAAGGCATAGCCTTAGAGAAATATTCTTTTATCCAAGTCTTCTACATAGTCAGACTCAACAAATCCTCTCAATTGAGGTTTGTTTGAAGTAGGAGCCTTGTAAAGTAATCCTCCGTAAGTAGTGCCTTTTAAGTACCTCAGTACCCACTTTGTAGCTTACCAGTGAACTTTCCAAGGATTTCCCATGTACCTGTATGTGAGACTTGAGCTATGTGCTAAGTCAGGTCTAGTGCACACCATTAGATACATCACACTTCTAGTTGCATTAGCATAGGGTACCTTGCTGATGGCTTCCTTCCCCTGTTGATCAGTAGGAGAATTTCTAGAAGATAGCTTAAAGTGTTGAGCAAGAGGAGTGCTCAAAGACTTATATTGATTTTTTCTCAAAATCATCTTTGCATATGTTCCTTGTGAGAGGAACAAACTTTTCGAACCCCTATCTCTTCTTATTTTCATTCCTATGATTACCTTGGTTGGTTCCCACGTCCTTCATCTAAAATTCTGAGTTCAATTGCTTTTTAAGATCTTTTAGGTCTTTCATGTCTCTTCCTGCTAAAAGCATATCATCCATATAGAAAAGAAGATAGAATGGATGCATTTTTTTCAATGCTTATAATAGACACAAGCATCAAAATGACATCTATTGAAGCTTATCCTGAAAATGAAATCATCAAACCTTCTATACCAGCATCTAGGTGCTTGCTTGAGTCCGTATAGAGATTTATCTAGTTTGCAGACAAGTGCTTTATGTTTTTCTTCAATGAAGCCTTCTAGTGAACCATGTAAATTTCTTCTTCTAAGTTTCCATGAAGAAAAGTGTGGTTACATCCATCTGTTCTAATTCTAAGTCTTCACAGGCCACAATATCTAGCAGGATTCTAATAGAAGTGTGTTTTACTATTGGTGAGAAAATTTCACAATAGTCAACCCATTTTTCCTGTTTAAATCCTTTTGCAACTAACATTGCTTTGAATTTAAAATTACCTTTTAAACTGTTTGCTTTCTTTTAAAATCCATTTGTAAGGGATGGATTTCTTTTATTTAGGTAGTTCTTATAGACTCTAGGTTTTATTTTTACGAAGTGAATGCATCTCACTATTCATAGCCTCCAGCCGGTTTTCCTTCTTTTTGCTTTCTAATACTTCTTCATAAGATTGAGGTTCATCATCTATAAAACAGAGTCTTCTGCATAATCAGCTTGGGCAAACCTGCAGGTGGTCTAATATGTCTTTTCGACCTTTAGGCTCTGAATAATGAGCCAGTAGGATCCTCTAAACTAGTAGCTCTTGTTCTTCTTATTGAACTTATGTATTTCTTCTCGTATTGTAGATGTAAGGTTGTCTGTTCTGAAAGTACCAACTTCTCTTAGAATCTCCACCTTCGAACTGAAGCTTTCTTTGTTTTTCCCTGATAAATTTTCTTCTTTGTCAAAGGAGTACATATAGAACTCACTCTCCTTAAATATCACATCTCAACTAATAATGCATCTGCTTTCAATGAAAACCTAAAGTTTCTAGCCTTTGGTTTCTTCAGGATAACCAATAAACATACACTTCAATGCTCTAGGTTCTAACTTCCCTTGTCTCTTGTGAATATATGTAGTACAAAAAAAAAAAAAAAAAAACCTTTAGGTTAGATAGATTAGAAGGTACCTTAGACCATTTCTCTAGAGGAGTTTTGAATTCTAAAGCATTGCTAAGACTCTTGTTGATAGTGTAAACAGTTGTAGCAGCTGCCTCTACCCAAAATTCTTCAGCAACATGTGCTTCTGAAATCATACATCTCACCCACCCTTTCAAGTATAGTTCAATTCATTCTTTCAACTATACCATTCTGGTGAGGAGTATAAGAAGTTGTTTTATGTCTAGTTATCCCTAGCTTAGAGCAGTGTGATATAAACTCATTGCTTAGGAATTCTAATCCATTATCAGTTCTGAGATACTTAACCGTTCTAGAGGTTTGGAGTTCAACCTTAGTCTTCCATTCAACAAATTTAGAGAATGATTGATTTTTTTTTTTTTTATTGTAGAAAATAAATCCATACCTTCCTAGAATTGTCATCAATCAAGGATAGGAAGTACCTTGTACCATTCCAAGAATGCGTTTAAGTTGGTCCCCAAAGATCAACATGAATATAGTCCAGTATTAGTATAATGTTCCCCTTTAGAAAATTTGATCTTCTTGGCTTTGCCAAAGACACTATGCTCACAGAATCTCAACCTCTTAGTTCCTCTGTTTGTTATCAAACCTTGTTTTGCTAGTTCTGATAGAACTTGTTCACTGATATGTGACAATTTTCTATGTCATAGTTCCAAGTCTTCAAATTTTGAGGATTGTGCCATTAGTGCAAGCATGATGTTGTTACATCTTTTAGATAATACAAGCCATTGTGTCTTTTCCCACATATGACTTCCCTGTCCTCTTTTAAGATTTGCAAACTTCCATCATTTCCAATGAAAGTGCATCCTTGTTCATCTAAGCATTCCAAGGGAGATTAGATTTCTTCTAATTTTAGATACATACATAACCTTCTTCAATAGGACTTTTCTTTTGTCTTGGAGTCTTAGTACTAATGAGCCAATTCCAATCACTTTGCAGGTGTGATTGTCCTCCATGTAAATTGAATCTCCCTCCCTTGATTTATAGTCAATAAACCATGTCTTATTTGAGGACATATGATAGGTACATCTTGAGTCCAAAACCCATTCTCCCTTGTTGTCAGTTTTCTCTTCCATGGGTTGAGTGTTATCAACAACTAATGCATCAACATAATTTGTTCCTCCTTCACCAATAGTTGCATATGTCCTGTTATTCTCACTAAACGAGTTACCTTTGTGCTTATAGTCCCTCTTGGAGTAGGTATTTTTCTTGTAGTGATTCTTCTTGTATGAGTCTCTCTTATAATTCATTTTTTAATCATCCTTTTTCTCAGGACAATCCCTTTTGAAGTGCCCCTTCTTATGACATAGAAAGCATTTTAGAACTGTCCTGTCTTTGAAACCTTTGTAAGAGTCTCTATCAAACTTATGTCGCTTTGAGTGATTCTTGCCCTTTGAAAATAATAGTTATGCTCTCCTTCCTTCTGACTTATTTTCAGTCTTTATTTCAAGTTCCATGCACTTCAAAGCATTTATCACAATGCCAAGATTGACACTGTCTTTACCGTATTTTATAGCCACTCTCACATCCTTATAAGCATCGTGAATTGAATTTATAAGGATTCCTGCTCACTTTCAGTACTCGGTTTTTTCCCTGCACTGCAAAATTCAAATGTAAGCTTTTTTAACTCATCCAAGTTTTCTGCTAAGGTTCTTAATGGGTTCACTTTGAAATAAAATAATATCTCCCTAACATATAACTTGCTGGGAAGATCCTTGTTATAAAAAAGGGAGTGCAATTTAAGCCATACCTAGTATATGGAGTCTTCATCCATTACCTGTCTGAAGATTGAGTCGCTCAAATTTAGCATTATGGTTGTAGTTGCAATATCCTACATCTCTTTCTTGCTTTTTTCTGAGACTAATGAAGATTCTTTTGTTGGAGCTTCAATGGCCTTGTTAGCCTTTTGAGCAATCAAGATTATTTTGATCTTCTTCGCCCATAAAGCAAAGTCTCCTGAGCCATTGAATTTTTTAATTTCGTATTTTGTTGAAGTCGCCATTTTCAATTCCTTTAAGACTTGCTTTGCTTTTAGGTTTCCAGAATTGCACCTTTTCTTGAAACATAAAACCTTCTATTCTTTAAATTTGTTGATGCTTTTCCTTCTTGAAACCAGGCTCTAATACCAAGTTGTTAAAATTTAACCAACAAATTGTCTCTCTAACCGAAATTTGCTAGACTAAACCACTTCTTGAACAGAACCAATTTATAGACCATCTTTGAACCGACAATTGAATGAAGCAGAATGAACGCACCAGATTGACTCTCAATCTCTCTTGTTGTTGAACAAAAAAATGCATGAGCTCCACGTACCCCTCTTTACCAATGAAAAAAACCCCTTTTGGAACATTGTTCCTTTAATCGAATTGAGAATGTCTTCCTCTGTTTTGAAGCGATTTACGATCTGGCGATTCCATACCAAATCTCTTGGTCATCTCCTATTTTTATTACGGTATGAACACAATTTAGTTCTTGCTTTCTTTTAAATTAAGAATCTAAGAGAGTTCAAAGTTTATCTTCTTTAAACTTCACTTTTACTAACAATTTTCTACTTTTCTTACGAGAACAAATGTACAAGATAAACTAATATGATGCAATCAAGAACTAAATAGTTAAATAAGAAGAAGAAAAAAATAGACACACAGATGGACGTGGTTCGGAAAAACAAGTGGCCTATATCCACGAAGAAGAACTCCATGTTTTATTCCTTCCTGTCTTTTACAATTTCTCTCAATACATTTCTCGAGTGTGCATTCCTTTTCTTTCACACTTTAAAAAATCACCATTCAATGTAGTTTTCCAAGAGGTATTTATTCAAGCTTTAAATAGTGTCATAGGTGGTTAGAGCTTAGGAGATTTAGAACTTGTAAAATGTAGAAAATCGACAACTACTTTCTGTTACTTCAGTTATGAAATGTTTTTGGTTAAGACAAAGTGAGACATTGCTCAAAGACTTCACTTAAGTGGAATGAATTGAAGCTTTGGTATTCACTTTTTCAATAGAAAACAACACTAGATAAAAGAAGCAAAATAAAATTAAACGTAAGATAAGAAAAAAAAAATCAAATATACTTACAAAAATAATGTTGAAAATGATTCAATATATAATAGTAGGAAATGAAACATTTGTTACTCAACATCATACAAAAAATGGATCATAAGGTTGCAATTCGAATTTGAGATAGGTTCATCCGAGTAGTTCATCACATAAAATGTCTTTAATGTAAAAATAACACCTTGTAATGCTTTTATGATGAAGAACAACTTAAGGCAATAAAATTGAGTATAAAAATGAAAAAAAATAATGTATTAGCATCCGCTCGATCTATAATTTGAATTCTTCCACCTTCAATGATGTAATCTAAAAAAAACGAAGAAAATGATGTAGACAACATTTATAAGAAATGGAAAAATAAAACTCTATTTTTATAGTAAAATGTGAGATATCATAACTTTTGAATTCTAAACTTATAAAATTCAATTAACATCTACAATTGTAATTTAAGAAAAGTAAACTATCTTAAAGGAAAGAAAACATTTAACATTCTAACCTTTTTAACTTCTATTAATACAAATGCTATTTTTTTTGTAATGGAAAAGAAAATAATGAATATATAAGTTCTAATTTTAAAGGTTTTATTTTTCAATTTGGTAATCCTTTAATAAAATAATTCTACAATTAAAGATTTTTCTTAGATGTACTTCAAACTACCTTATCGAAATATGTTTTCCTTGAAGTCTTAGGTTCAAGGTCATTTATGATATTAATTTGTAGTCACTATTTTCAATCCTCAGATATATT
>JBBMEG010000024.1:4185352-4212307 GCA_037832605.1 Cyclanthera cordifolia
TCTATAAACAATTGCACCCCCTAAAAACATGGGGTCACGTGCATAAACTTGCTACGTTTATTCGATGTAATATATATATATATATATATATATATATATATATATATATATATGTATATAATTTATTTTCTAATGTAGAAGATTTGCTACTAGTAGAAACCATTAAAACATACAATAAGTAGATATTTACAAAAAGAACATGCCGATGATACTACTTGTTATGGTTGTTTGAATCGAATAGAGCAGTCATAACAAATTGAAAATAACAATATTAATGAGATGGAAGAAAAAAAAAAGAATGACACAATAATTTATCATGAAAAAATTCACCGACAAATTAGAAGTAGAAGCTATAGACGTTCACTCTTACAAAGTAGCAACAAACTCTAAAAATTCTAAAAAAAATTTATCTCATATCCTCAATCCTTGGATTTCAAATATCTCAAAAAACTATGAGATGATTTGTCAATAATGAACGATTGACCTATTTCTAACACTCGTATACTTTTACTCTAAGTAAAATTTAATTGATATAAAATGGTCACATCCTCCGTTCAAGATCAAGTAAATCATCTAGTCTCAAATTTGTCACATTTCCACTTTGGATAATGTACAAGATCTAAATATTTCTTCAACAACCTCAGACAAAAGATTGTGGTAACAAGTTTATTGAGGTAGATAGTTCAAATCCTACATTGTACTGAGCAATTATGTTATCATTGCTGATGTACTCGTCGCAACAAAGTACAAGCGGCACTTAGATGATTTAAGTGTGCTCTCAATTTCTCTTCATCATTATTGAACATGTTTATATGTTATATAATTTTCTTAAATTATTTAAGATAAATGTGTTGATCTAGAATTCTTCAACATTATTTGGAAGTATATGCAATATTGGGTAAGATATGGATATATCAAAATATGAAGCCAAAATATATTAACATTAAAGGACCATGGACCAGCATTAATAATTTTTGTGCAGCCTCTTAATTAGAAGAATCATGCAATCGGCAAATGTTCAACTAAAATACTTGAATGGTTACATACCGCCAATTGATAACTTAAATTTGTTGCCAAGAGAAATAATTAAACCTACTTTAATAAGTTCTTTACTAGGAATGACAACCACCATCTATCAAAATTTTCCAAAGACTAATTCCATCCAAATTCTATATATATATATTTTTCCTTTTTTTGACATCGTGACAGTTCAAGCTAGCTTTCGCATATTTCTACTAATATCACGAGACAAATCCTCGACCATTCAGAAAAAAAATTAATTTTTAGATAGGCTGTCTCATAGATTGAACCTATTACATTTTAAACACTCCAAGATCTTCTTTGGAGCATTAAGAATTATATACTCTGTATATCTCATTAAATACTCATGCCTAAGGAAAAAAATATCAAAGAGGTGAGACCTGTTTTGATCAAGAGTATAACTTATATCTCATGACTCTCGTTTATTTAAAAGTATTAGTGTGTTTTATGTAGTGTTTGTGGTCCCTCAATTTATACTAAAAAAAAAAATCCAAATTGATTTAACAAATAGAACAATTTAAGTCGTGTCCAGACATTACCGAGCCACATCATAATTTTATTCATTTTTTTTCTATTTTATGGATTATAAAAATGAAATATAACTTATATTATGTCACATATGTAAACATCATTATTTTATAGGTCATCCACTATAATCCAAAAGAGAGAAACTATACAGCCATATCTTTCTCCCTAAAAATGACTAAAACACATATTATAAACCTCACGAATTTTAATAAATTTTAACTCCTGTCATTTTCTTCACATTCTTGGACAATTTTTCAAATAAGTTTGATGTAAATAACAAATTCAAACGTGTCTATTTTAATTATATAAATATTTTAAAAATATTTCTAGCATAATAAAATATAAATTATTTAAGTTGATTGAAATCTATCATGTTCACTCAATTAAAGTCTTTTAATTCCACAAAAATCTATCAGTTTTACTTGTTTTAATGAATTGAAATTTATCAATTTTGTAACCATCACTTGAACTAATTTAATTAGTGCTATATTTGATTTGATTTTTTTTTTCTAAAATTTTGACATTAGCAACAGTTTTCCTTTTTTGTTAGTCATGAAAAGTCCCTATTTTTCAAAGGAAAAACTATTCAAATGTAAATTTTGTAAGATAATTATGGTAATACCTATTTTTCAAGAGGAAAACTATCCTATTGTAAAATTTGTAAGATAATTATGGTAATATAGTAATTAGATGTAAGCGTAAAGTTTAGACTTCAATACAAATTTGTAACGTTTAGGAATTTTATTTATTGTTATTATTTTTTAAGATTAAACGGGAGTGAGAATTTGAACTCGTGACATGGTCCTTCGGCGTTCACTAATGTCATTGAGCTACAGCTCTTTTGACAGAAATTTTAAATTTTGGTTTTAAGAAAAACATCACAAAAATTAAAAAAAAGATTATCCGAGAATACGCCAACATAAAATATAGCCTCATAAGATCGAAGAACGATACGTTAGATGTTGGAATATCTCCCTTAAAAAGAAACATGAAAACCAAATTTACCAACTGTTTAATTTATATGTATATACAGGGTCAATAAAAACATGTAATATTGAAATCCATCAAATTACATTTAATGTTTCGTACAAGTTTTCGTTCTTTTCTTTTTTTTCGGGTATGAGAAGAAGCAATCTCTCTGTTATTATTACTATTCAATTATATTAAATAAAATATCACGTTCCTGGCGGCAGCAAGTAGCCAAAAACGACATCGAACCTAAAGGTAACAAATTCAATGCATTCAAGCCATACAAACAAACATTTTCATGTCTATCTCTATTTTGAAAGAAATAAAATGAAATTTAAATATGGTAAAACGAAATCTAGAAATAAAATGAAATTTCTAGATGTTTTGACATTTTAAACCTCTGGATATGGTAAATGGTCAATTTCAATGAAGCATTTCTGATTCTTACCTCAAATCTTATGTTCTTATTTCTATTTATCTCTCAACTTCTTCCCACCAAAAAGTTAAAAGAGGTAACCAACAACAATATAGTTTTTATCTTTTTAGAAACCAAAAAATCAAATCTTCGCAAAGCTATACTCATACTCTGAGGCCATGCCCGTTCCTACACCAGACATTTTGAGACATCGAAGAAATAGACACGTGAAACTTCACTTTTAATTATTAATGAACCCAGAAAAAGAAGGTACAGAAGCGTATGATATAAATGAAAATTCTTACCATTTTTTTTCTTTTACCAAAAAATGCTCACCATTTTTAATACTTTTTTTTATTAAAACAATATCAAAGTTGTACTTGAAAAGAATACGAAGACCAACCATAGACAATTGGAAAATTTTAAAGAACTAAACCTATTCAAAATAAAATTGGAAGTGAATAGGACAGCGATTATTCAAATCTGGAATTTCACCTTAAAATAATGATATTGAAAGAACAAGTTATGAAGGGTAAAGGCTTAGGTATTGAATGCCCAAGCATACATACATGCTTCAGAATTTGCACGTAATACACATAGTTTCAGAATATCAAAACAAGGAAAGTGACGTCAAAAACAAAATATGTCCTTTTTAGCTTCAGTTTCTTAAACTATAATACAGGGAGAGCTGACCTTTGTTTAGTTTATGAAGATACTCCGCAGAATCTAATTACTATTATGTTCGCATCCTGCTACTCTCAGCAGCCCTCACTTGGGAGAAATATGGATGTGCCTGTAACAAAAACACAGCCCAGCAAACTATTAACACCACTGAAAGTGTATGGTAATTAATCAAATATCAAACCTCCAGTATAAAATCCGGGTGACTTATTTATGTGATAAAAGAAATGGAATGAAATCATTTTTGTGCACATCTCGACTGTTCTGACGAGACAAACTACTTGACCCTAAAGCATTTGGTCACCAAAGGAAACCCGTATTATAATCCTTTCTAGAAATGAAACCAAAATCATGATGGTTCTCAAAGCCCTTTTAACTATTAGGCCAATCATGATAGTTGGTTAATAAGATTAGAAATTAATTGAGACCCACCAAAACCAAAATCAGCAACACATATATTCCAGTTAGGTATGAAACAATAATACAACAACATTAGCAAAAAGAATGCAAGTTCTATAAGCAATACAACAATGAAATACTAAAAATGCAGATGTGTACACGCATTATCCTTGATTGAATATTTGAATCTGGAAAAGAATCCAAATACACATATGTATACAGCTATTTTGGAAAATAAAATGGTTCAAGAGGAAAAGAAACAGGTTCCAAACAAATGTGATGAGGCAAAATTTAAATAAAAGATCAACTACCATGGCTTCTCTTGCCGTAAGCCTGTCCTGGTGATCATATCGAAGAAGCTTATCAAGAAAATCAATAGCCTGCATTCAACCAATTCAATGTTAGAAGAATGTTGGATATTTCGAAGGGCGTTTCTTTAGGTTTCTGTTGAAATTTTATTGATGTGTGTTCCATTTCTTTACTGCTGAAGGATTTCTCCTCCTCTTCTCTAGGGAACGAACACTCGTTCATTTTGATATAAAAAAGAAGAAAAAAAGAAGAAAAAGAAAAGACTATGTCAATGAAATAACATAACAATAAACGGTGATACATATGACATTACTTTCAAATAACCATATTTTAAATTACCTCTGGAGAAACACGATGTTGATTGTCTGCATTGATAAATTTAGACCACGGCTTCCTGCTATGCCTACAGAAGAAAATGTCAAAAGAATTCAAATAGCATCTCCAGTACTATTTTTAAAAATAATCATGGTATCCAAAGCAATAAATTAAAGTATATAGACACGATTTGCTAACAAGAGCAATAGCTCAATTGATAGAAGTGTGTGCGCTTATGAGTTATGACCAAGAGTTCATGTGAGTTTGAATCTCTGCGCTCCCAATAGTCATTGAACTAAAAATGTAAAATATAGACATTCCTAGGATATTAATATCTTAGATTCTTAGGTAGGTAGGTAGGCAGGCTTCCACCAAAAGTTGACTGATAGCTTAAAACTTAAAAGCTGCCTTGCAATTTTTCCCTTGAACTTTTAAATGCCCAATAGTTAATCCCTTACTAATACACAACGTATTCTACAAGAAAATTAATCACATCTTAGAACAAAAACGTCTTTCCTTTGCCAAAGTTAGAAGCGTTTGTTATTTTAATTCACAATTGATTCCTTGTCCACAAGTTCACATCAAATTTTAGACACACCTCCCAACAAGTGCATCAAGTTGAGGATCAAGCTCTAGGTTATACTTGTTCAAATATGCATTCAATTCATCGGTCCCAAGAACCTGAAATTGCATACAGCGCCAATAGTCATTATCTTTATTCAGATTCTAATTAATAATAAAAAAAAAACAAGGGAAACTAATTGTCATTTTCACCAACTTTAAAAATATTACCTTTGCAATTTTTACAAGCTGGTCGTGATTGTCATGGCCATAAAAAAAAGGTTCCTTGCGGAAAATCTACAATAGAACAGACAATGGAAACACTTACTCAAGCACAAATTAAGGGTTGCATAGGTTCATGGTTTGCCAAGTTCAAATCTTTAGAAAAGAAATTGCTCACCATTCCAGCAAACATGCAACCCAGGCTCCACATGTCCAAAGAATAATCATAATCTTGCAAATCAACTAGCAATTCAGGACCTTTGAAGTATCTGAGAATATAGATTTTCATAATAGACAAAACAAAATTATAATTAAATGGATGCAGAAAAACTCAGAGGCACTTTTCATAAACCTCAATTAAAATGGCAACATATTTCAGCTTTTCAAAGCAAAAATTATAAGAAAACGTGTCTTCATTAGAAAAGTGAAAAAATAGAGAAGGGAATTGAAAAAAATAAAAACAGCCCAACAGAGGGAAACACCCCCAACCAAACAAGATTTACAAAAAAGGGGGTCCTCTCAAAAAATGACCCAACCTAGAAAATACTCACAAATAGCTTTAGTCATAGATGCCCAATTGTGGCTCAGTTTTGGTGTTATTAGTAGAGCTTTTCCTCGACTTTTCCATCAAACCTCTGTCCTGAATTCACTATAGCAAGTGGTATGGCTAATCCTTCATGCGCATGGAATTTGAGGCTTCATAGAAATTTAAATGATTTTGAATTGACTGAATGGACCAACCTATCTTGTTTGTTGGACTTTATTTATCTTCAAGATGTCCCCGATACCTGGTTGTGGTATCCCAGATGCCTGGTCATAGTCTACTGATCCATCCAGAACATTTACAGTGCACTCTCTTATAGAAAGCTTAGTTGGAATAGAAAACTCAATCGTTAAAAAGATTTATTCGGCTATATGGAAAAACTTCTGTCCAAAGAAGATAAAGATTTTCTTAACAGAATGAACCTTGGTGCAGTTAATAAAATCGGACGATTGCATAGGAGAATGTCTTATTTGTCCCTTTCTCCAAGCTGGTCTGTTACATGCTGCAAAACAGATGCAGAACGACAAGTTCATCTTTTCATCCACAGTTCATTTGCAACCAGCTTTTGGGGTAACCTTTTAGTGGAAGCAAGAAGTCTCCGTAGCTTCTGTAGATTTATTTGATTTTATTCTAGAATTATTTGATTTTATTCAATTACATACTTGTATCTTTCCTTTTGTAAATGATTCCTTATTGTAAACTTACCTTCTTCAAGGAGTAGGATTTCTCCTATTTAAAAGATTGAGGGTAACATTACAAATATTGATTATTGAATAAAAACTTATTTCTATTCTCTCTAAAATCAACATGGTATCAGAGCTTTGGCTAAAAAAAACTAGGTCTGAAATTTGTCATCGCCGTCGCCTCTTTACCTTTATGGCAACGATCTTCCTTGAACCTTACCAGTGACTACAAGCCGCAGTATTCCGAGTTGAGATCATGGATCTTCCCTCCATTAGCAAGTTCGCAAATTGTCTCTGTTCGCAATTACAAACACTGTGCCCAGTTGTCTTTGTCGACAATTGCACAACCTCTATTTACTTCACTATACATTTTAGTGTTTGTTCATCTGGGGTGTTTCATTCGTCTTTTGTATGCCTAAACGACTTCAGTTTGCAGTTTTTTGGCTTTAGATTCGCAATTTTTATAACTGAAGGTTTGTTAATTCCTACAAGTCTTGATATTTTATTAGGCCAACATAATTGGTTGTTAAACTCAAGTTTCGATCCTAAACTACGTATTCCTGTCATTTTAAGCTAACGGCTTGTTGCTCTAGATCTAAAATCACAGAAGACCCATAAACCACTACTTTTTAGAATCTCTCAACTCATCCCGACTGGTGGCTCCAAAAATTAGGCACATGACCTCGATCCACGAAAACCAGATTTTGTATGATAGTCGTCATCACAGGAAAATTCTGACCAAGGTTAAGTTGTCAAAATTGCCTGACTCTCTTTGAAAACTCTGTAATCATCAAAGTTAATTTTTTTAGTTGGTTGACTTATTCTTGTGGATTAAATTCGGTCGTCTTAATTTGCTTCTTTTCGGAACATTGTTTTAGGATTCATGACAGAATACAAATATTTGAGAAATAAATGCCAAGATCATCGTAATTGGCCAATATTCTTCAATTGATAATACTGCTAGTGCTTATGTTGCTGAAGCTAGCTTTTTAGATCAAGAGCAAATTCATCTAACACTTGAAACTCCTAAGCAGGGCACTCTTGTTAATCAGAGAAAATATATCATTGACTTACTCAAAGAGACATGATTATTGATTACTAGGATGTTGAACAACAGAGACTCGACCTGAACAAAATATGAAATTGCAGCGGCAATGGGATGAGGTAAGAGATAAGGAAAGAAATCAGAAACTTGTGGGAAGACATATCTATCTATCACAAACTAGACCAGAAATTGCCTTTGTCGTAAGTACGGTAAGTTAATTTATGCATGCTCTAGAACAAAATCATTTTAAGGCAATGTCTAAAGAATTCAGAGATATTTGAAGGAAACTCCAGAAAAAGACACATCGTTTCAAAAACATGAGAATTTCAATATTGAATTTATACTGATGCTAACTAGGCAGGAAGTACTATAGACTGAAAATCTACGTCAGGTTATTGTTCCTTTATTGGAGGAAATCTTGTTACTTGAAGGAGTAAACAACATAGTGTAGTAACTAGAAGTAGCATTGAATTAGAATTCAAAGCATTAGCCCATGGCATTTGGGAAGGTTTAGGGAAAAAAAGGGCTTTAAGAGAAATTGAATATAATGCATGCACCACCTATCTCCATTGCTCATAATCACGTTCTTCCTAACAGAACAAAGCATATTTTTCTCTTTTTTTTGGAAATTGAGAATCAAAGCTTTACTCCATTAAACTCAGGGTATCCACACTCATCTCTAGGTCAGACACCGAGAAATATCAAAGGAATGGAGACACGGGAAATGTCTACAAATTAATGTCACAAGTGAGTATCAAACCTGGGACAACAGAGCAAAGCATATTGAAATCGACAAGCACTTAATTAAGGAGAAAATAGACACTAGAGTAATTTGTATTCTATACTTACCTACTACCAAACAAATTGTTGATGTTTTAACTAAAGGATTTTCGAAGTTACAATTTGACAGGCTAATGACAAGCTAGCTATGACAAACATCTTTGCACCAGCTTGAGGAAGAGTGTAGATTTATTTGATTTTATTCTATACCACACTTGTATATTTTCCTTTTGTAAATGTTTCCTTATTGTACACTTACCTTCTTCAAGGAGTAGGATTTCTCCTATTTAAGAGGATGGAATGTAACTTAAAAAATATCGATGAATTTATTTCTATTCTCTCCAAAATTGAAAGCTTTCTTTTTCTCCTGCATTCAAAGGAATTTGGGGTGAAAGAAATGGTAGGAATTAGGATAAAGAGAGATGTTATGAGGTTTTTTGTCAACGTTGTAGAAACAATTGTCACAATTGTGTATTTTTGGTCAAAAGATAACCCTTCCTTCGTCGTATAGTTTGTCTTATTTTGTTTCTAATTAGAATCTTTTCATGTAATTCACCTATTGGTGCCTGGAATCACCTCTCTTTATACTATAAAAAAAATGTTTCCTTTTCAAAAAATACACCCAAAGAACAAAGGTAAGAGTTAACATAAACCTATGAATCTATGATCGAAACATATGTAATTCTCCTATTTGTGACTGGAATTTTCTCCACCTTTCTCTTTATACTATTAACGAAATTGTTTCCTTTCAAAAAATACACCCGAAGAACAAAGGTAAGTGTTAACACAAATCTATGATGGAAATCTAAGAAGCATGAACATGGATACAAGTACGGGATACGGATAGGATACGACACGGCGATACACCAATTTCATAAAAACCAAGATACTGATACATTTGAGATACGACAATTTTTAAATTATATATATATGTATTTAAATCTAAATAATAAGGAACATAATAGAAAAATAAATAATTAAACATCTTCTAAGTGTATGTATAATATAAAATAATAATAATAATAATAATAATAAATAAACAATTAGTAAAATATCTTCAAGTAATAAATTTGGTTATTGTTTTCAAAAAATATAATAAATTTGGTTATTAATTTTAAAAGGAAAATACATAAGGACATTATTTAACCTTTTTTTAATAGGAAAAGACAACTCATAATTAATATATTTTATTAAATATATTTAACAATTATGGATGGAAGGTAGAGAAACACATTGGAATTGGAAATAAATATAAATATATTTATTTGTATTAAACGTGTTTGGTCAAATCACTATTTTCCATCCAATTACACATCAATAAGCATTTTATTTTATATTTTCTTTAATTTTACCCAATCTCTAATTTATGTTTTCTCTCTTCTTCCTCTCGCACACAGTGCCTTCTTCTTTCTTTCTTTTCTTTTTTCTTTTACTCTCTTCTTCCTCCCGCACATATAGTGTCTTCTTCTTTCTTTCTTTCTTTTTTCCAGCTTCTTTCAAAACTGTCTCCGTCCGACGACTCTGCTTCTAAAAAAACATTTCTAAACGTCCAATGTTAAAAAAAAAAAAAAACAGAATACTTAAATTGTCGTGTCCCAGATGTCTCTTTCGCGTATCTAGGCGTATCTGTGTCAAAGACGTTTGTGGTACGGATTCTCAGCCCCAAATGGCGTGTCTATGCTTCATAGATGGAAATATGTGTTTTCAAGCATTTAACCAAATCTATGATGAAAAAATATCAATAGTGTTTGAAGGCATTAACATAAATGAATGATCTACTGAACCAAAATCTTCTATGAAAGTCTGAAAGAATCTAATAGTTGGACTAGGTCAACTTATAAAGTTCAAGTTGGTTTATGTCGATACATGGTTTCTAAATTGACGTGGGCCAAAGCAAACCAAATTTATGAAAGCAAAAATTATTAGTTGTATGTACATGAAGTCAGTTCAATAAAACAAATTACTCCTGGGATCCGCACCTTTTCACATATTTCATTTTTAACATCCAATCTAACAATGTTACAGTTAAACCACTAGTGACTTTTCTTTAGTGTTCTGGTCAGTCTAGTATTCTCACGAGATGCTAATGACAAATTCAAAATATAATTTCATGGTGATGGTATGTTACCTCGATGCAACACGAACATTATATTCCTTGCCAGGATGATAAAATTCAGCAAGGCCCCAGTCAATCAAGCGAAGTTTCCGCAAATCATGGTCTATCATTACATTATGAGGTTTGACATCCCTGTGCATTATACCTTGAGAATGGCAATAATCCAAAGCCTGAATTTAAGACAAGGATGCATCATATTACTGAGAAGAGCCATATAAAAGATAATGAATGTTAAGATCTAATCTTTTAAGGAAGGTAGCAAGATCGACATAACCGAACCAAAGGTAGGGTAGCAAAAAAGCAATGGGTTAGACTAACACCCCTACTGTAACAAGTTAAAGATGAACAACTCTTGGCTAATCAGCTACATTAAATCACAACCCTAGTTCAAGAGCAATAGCCTTCATGGAGGTGGTTTAGTTTCTTTAACATAAAAATACCCATACTCATGCCCCAACTAGTTCCTGAACCAAAAAAGATTATTCAAAGACATGAACAAATCATAATTTATAGAGATCACACCGTTGGAGTTTGAAAGAAAAAAAAAGGAGAGCAGAAAAAACATACACCTTCACAATGCATGCTTACCTTCAAAAGTTCATATATGTAGTAGCGTATATCATAATCAGTCAGTGTTGGATAAAGTACTTTGAAATCTGTGCTGTTCACATACTCAAAAATCAAGCTTGGTGTTTTTGAATGCTGATCTCTAACGATATCAAAAAGCTTGACAATGTTTGGACCCCCACAGAGGTTTTGAAGTATTTTGATCTCTCTTTTTATCTGCAAAAGATCAACTGAATCTTCAATTCTGTAGCTGAGACCGAAGATGGTCTCATTGAACATACAGGTCTCAAATAAGAACTACAAGCATCACAGTGTGTATCTCAGAAAAAAACATAGCAATATGGCAAAGTTCCATGGCATTGTTGTACAACTTTTAGTAAACAGACGGAGGCCAGAATAACATTATTTTTCGCATACAATCCTATTCTCAAAACAAGCTATTGAAAAATTGACTATGATCAATCTCATTAGAGATAATATTGCAGTAAATGTCCATCACAGTATTTCCCATCTAAACTGATCGAGACTCGAAACATACCTTCTTCTTCTTAACAGGCTTAAGGATCTTGATTATGCACCGCTCTTTGTTATTAACACTTATTCCCTCAAATACCTCACTATATTTTCCTCTTCCAACTTTCCGAACAATCTCATAATCATCTTGATCACTGAGGAACGAGAAAAAAGAAATCCAGTTAAAAGACAGAAACAGAACCTCACATATAGAACAAAAATTTGAAAAATAATAGGTACAACAACAAATTTCAACGATTAACAACCAATGCTCGAGATCCATCCTTCATTTGATTGAAAAATACGTCGGTGAGCAAACTTCTCCAAATTCAGATCCAGTATTACGAATACCAAGTACAGTTTCAATCCCAGTCATCCCCAACCATACTGGAGAGAGAGAGAGAGAAAACTACGGACATTCAACTGTCCCGACAATTTTACGAAATCAATTCACTAGCAATTATGTAATAGATCATGCAGAGTTGATTTTCCTACTTAGAAATGGAATCTTATCTAAATCACCAAGAAACTAAAATCAAGAAGCTCAAAAGAAAATCCTCCATATTTCAAACTTACCCCCATTGAACGGCGAGAGATTCGTAATCCCAATATTCCTTGGGGCGAAGAACATTGACATCGGCATAAACACGGGCTTTAGACATGAGTGGATGGTTCGAATCCAATAGCCCGATCGAAGAGATCTTATCGCTCTGAGCAGCGTCGGGAGAGTTGAAGAAACTGCCGTCGAAAGGAGGCGGAAGGGGATCGGGGGAGCGTAAGGTCGGAGAGTGGGCGGCCGGAAGACGGAGGGAAAGGACAGCGCACACTAAGAGAAGGGCATGAAGACGCGCATGGTTCATGCGGCAGACAAGCACGCCATGAGAGAAAGCTTGCGCTTCGCAGAAAACGCGAAATCCAAAGAAGAGAGAGAGAGAGAGAGAGAGAGAGGGCGGCAAGGCTCAAGTGGCTAATGAAGACGCCGTAATAGGGAGCGCATTATTGCAGTTTGACGCGAAAACTTTGGCTTGTCTTCCGTATGTCACCATGGTGCCATTAACCCAAATCAAAATTTTATATACATTGAACCTAAATGAAAATGTATACGTGAAACTCTCCAAATTTTCCTTTAACTTTATTTAAATTTCTAGCAATATGGTGCATTTTAGTTAGTTTTGACCCCTTTTGTACATATCCCTTTTGCACAAAGCCTTAGGTTTGAATTTTTGAGCTCCTTGGCTGCCAAACATTCGCCTACCTTCAATTTCTATACCTTTTTCGTCTGTTCTAGCAAAGCCATTTCCATTTGAGTTCAACGTCGACGTCATGTAGTTCCGAGATCATGTGAGTCCATATCGAGATCGTCAACGTCATTAGTCGTGAGTCCTAGTCAAATCGTGTTAGCAAAGCCAACCTGTTGCCTATCCTGCAAGTCCAATTCATTACTTATCCCACTGTAAAGGACTAGGTTTTTCATCGAAGTTTCGTACAAAATCTGTTTACTAGGTACGACTTCGTCGCCAAAGGTTTCACTTCACTCGAAGTCACGTGCAATAGGCATAGTGTTTCGCTTCGTCGTTGCAACAGCGCGGATTTTCACTCCTTAAGTTTCAAGGTTAGTTTTGTCATTTTTGGGCTTACCGAGACTCTTGGGAGTCCTTTTGAAATTTATTTTGGGTTAAAAGTATTTATTTAAGTCATACATCGGGGGGGGGGGGGGGTGAAGTCGAAAATTGAAAACTAGGGAGTAAAATGGTCATTTTTAGCCCTAGGGGCATTGTGGTAATTTTCAGGTGAGTTTTGTCCTGATATATAAACATAAAATTGTCTTTTAGGTCAAATCATTTTGCAATCATTGGTCCCCAGACAAAATATTCGTTTTCCGCACTCTCTGAAACCGAGACGAAAGCCGGCAGACAGCCAATCATTGGCCACTGATTATTACAACCCCGCCGACCATCTGCCTTGCATTCAGTGCTATCGGAGCCCGTGTCTCGCGCGTTGTCGTCCTCCGCGAATCAGCAGCGGACACATCGCACGCCTCTGTTCACCCACAGATCGTCGGAACAAGCGGCCAATCAGCGCACGTATTCGCCTGCATTTTCGACAGCCGCTGCCGACAGATCTAACGCCCTCAGCTCGTTTTCTGCACCGTTGTCACCCGAACCTGCCATTGCAAATCAGGAGCTGGAGTTTTCATACGTCGAACCTGCTGTCACATGAACCTGTCAGCGCCTTCTCCAAAGATGATTTTCGTCCAACCAACAAACGCCACGAGTTCCGAGCCTGCAGTTGCTGTCTCTGCGCGTCTACTTCACGTGTAGGCGAGTCACCATCCACGCGCTGCAGTCCTGCTGCCGTTTTCCAGCCACGCGTCGTCGTCGACCTCGCCGAAAATTTTTCTGATAGTGTTTAAGCTGATTGACTTCTCTAGTTTTGACATAGATTACTGGTTATTATTTTCTGAATTGTATTGTATTATATGATATGCTCTTTTGACTGTATACATGTTGAACCCCAAGTTGGGGCCCCTTATTGAATTTCGCCACTTATCTTTTCATTGTGGATTTCCTCCAGGTACTTGGACCAGTATGCTGACCAGGCTGTTGTTTGAGATGTTGCACTAGAGTCTAGGAAAAGTCGTAGCATGTTTTGAATTCCCCAATTTTTGGATAAATGATATTTATTGCTTACTTAAATGTTTTGTAACTGATTTTCATGCATTTGGAGTTAAGTAAGGTATTTGGTTTTCATTGTTTGAAAGCCCAAGTCCTTACATGGCATGATATATATGGTTGCATTTATCACGAGTCTTGTTTTTTAGCTTTTTATTTCCTTATGTATATATGAACTACTTAGGGCATGTATTACTTATGGTATTTTACCGTCATTTTCGCTATGAATTTTACTTGAGTACTTCTCGACATCCAAACTTGAACGGTGATTTGTTTATTTAGTAAAGTATTTGTTTTAAGAAACCATACTTCAATTATATCTTTATTGTCGTGTTTACATGCATTATAGTATATATATTACATTAACCCATATGAAAATGTACAGTTGAATATATCTTTATTATATTTTAACCGATCGAAAGTTATTCAGGAACTAATAAAAATGAAAGTAATAAACAGAAGACAAAAATGATATAAATGTGATTGATAGATCCAGGGATTTCTTAGTTTTTTTATCTAGACGAAACTACTTTTGTGTTATATATAATTACTTTAATAATGTGATATTCATGATTTTCTTTTATTTTTTATTTTTTATTTTTTTATTTTTTTTGCTATACATAAAAAATCCCATAATATAAATATGCTCTAAACACTATTTTAATACATATACTTTTTATCAATTGCTGTTCTAATATACCACCGGCCTTGAATAGTAAAAAGAAATCGAAAAATATTAAATCTCTCGAACACCGCAACGGTCATCTACACAATAATAAATTATCAAAAAACTTTGACCCCAAAGCTATATTAAGGTTAAGTAGTTTACTTTGGCCACTGCTGGTGTTCGATCAATCTGAGGAAGCTATGTTCTCTTTTCGGCTGGTGTACATGATATTAACGTAGCTGAAGTTTTGGTGATTCGAGAAAACTTGAGATCGCTTTAGATAATTGGGTTTGGAAGAGGGGAGATGAAAATAGATAATCAACGTATTACTCAAATGCTTTAATTTGGTTCAATTAATAGAAATGATATTGGAATGATTGTGGAATATTGTTTGAAAATTGCTACAAGGGTTATCGTTTGTGGTTTTCTCTTAGCGTGATAGAGACGTGCGAATAGTGTAGCTCATGGTTTATCTCGCCTTGCAGCTAATGAGGGAATTCATTCTCAATACACGAAACACATACCAGATTTTGTCAGAAGAGAATACAGATTTTGGTAGTGTCAATATCCATGGATGGGTGTTTTAAATTGGCAAGATTTTGCTAGAGTCAATATCATAGGCGTTTTAAATTTGCTTCTTAATATTTTATTGTTCGTGTTTAAAAAATAATAATAAATGTTTATGTAAATTTTAACTCTTGAAATGTTTGTTTGAAGTTTTTATGTAGCTATTAAAAATGAGCTTTCATATTGACTCTGCGAAAATCTTCATTCAAAAAAGTTATTATTACAATTATTTTTATAACCTCTAAGAAATAACTCTTCATTTTTAATCATTTAACTATAATTTTACAAACAAATACCACCTTAACCTCTCTTGATCGAGTAGCTAATTCAACTAATGTGTTAAATGTGTTAATAACCAAAAAAAAAAAAAAAAAAAAAAAACAAATTTGTTCAAGTCTCTAATCATTGTTGTACTAAACAACTCGGCCACCCACCCATACCCATGGCATTGTAATAAATAATTCATTACTGAGTTTAAAAATAAATAAATAAATAAATAATAGTAGTATCAAAAGAGACAGCAGCAGGATTTGAGAGAAGATTGCAAGAACAAAAGCATATACAAAAATTACCAATGCATATATATATATATATATATATATCACATCAGCTTCTTTGTTGCCCACGATTTTACACGTCTACTTCAATTATGTGTTACACGAAGATTTTCCTTAGGAGAAAAGAGAAAACCTATGGCTGAAGGGACATGAAGATAGAAACAATTCCCCCTTTTTTGCCTTTGCTTGCATTATCATATCTACCTACTAGATCCTAAAACTGCTTTAGGTTGGATTTGCTCAAAATCAAAAACCTCGAACATGAGGCGTCTCACGTCCGGCTTTCCATAAACTGCATAAGAAAGCCCATGAAGGGCTTGCTGCACAGCCGTGGTCGACGGGTTTCGAAGCCTCCGGTTGTTCTCATACGCATCTTGAACTTTTTCTGAATAGATGATAAGTTTATGAAGATACTTTTCCCTCAAATACCGCCCGCAAAACTTGTTCATGAGCAATCGCCGGTGCTTCTCCTGCAACCACTTTCCAGGAGCATCTAAATGCTTCATCAACAATCTCTCCGCCATCACGATATCCTAGAATGAAGATAGTCGGAACGATCTTCATAAGTTTCTTGATTTATAAATAAAAAGTGAGTATGTACTCCCTGATACATGTAAAATGTCGATACCTGGATCTTTTGGCCAACGTATTCTAATCGTTCGTAGCAGAAGCGCGGGTGCTCAAATTTGTGTTTTGATGGGTGCAAAAAGCAAAGCTGCATTTCATTAAAAAAAAACCTTGTTTATCAGAATTTATTTATGGTCATAAAAGTTGGCTTAAAACCATTGCATTGATCTACATCGAACATCAAGTAGAGATACTTGATTTTAGGCTGTACACAGTTTGGGCATATTTGGCTACATCAGGAAGGGGAAGAGATAAATGAAGGAAAATAAAAGTAAATTAGTGATAGATGGAATGTAACTCGGTGGACGATGAGACGGGATCACTTTCCTTCCCTTTCCTTCCCTTTCCATTCCTTCCACCACACCAAACATATCCTTTAAAATGATCCTCCTCCACACAAAAGATCCAATGAAGATCATAACATTGCATTGACAATTACAGCCACGTGTACAGGACATTAGAAACAGAAAATGAGAATGTAATACTACTGTGATTCATCAAGTAGTTAGGAATCATCATAGGTTGGCAGAGTGATCAAAGAGAGTCTTAGTGATCCAAGAGGTTATGGATTCAATTCATGGTGACTACCTACTTAAGAAACTATTTTCTACATATCATCTAGACATTCAAATGTTGTAAGACCGGACAATATGTCTCATGAGAATAATCGAGGTGCACGTAAGCTGGTCTAGACACTCACGGATATAAAAAAATGACAGAAAAGAAAAGTAGTGCATGGAGCGGCTACCTGAAGTCCGAGTTCGAGTTCAATATTTCTTGCTTCCGTGATGTCGGGAATTTTATCATTAATACGTACAGGGTATCCTAGTGCCTGCATGACTTGAGGTCGGCTATCGTAATCCCATATATTACCCCGGAATCGATGCATGCCAGGGGGGACACAGACTCTAAAGAGCCTAGGGTGAGCAAATAAAGCATCTTCTGGAGGCTGAAAAATGAGGGAACAAAACATGATTGCATTAGTCAATTTCATCCCAGAAAAAAGATGAAAACAATAATATATGACATACAATCTAGAAGTTCACTGTGGTAATTACGAATAAACATAAAACTTGCCTTATAGGCAACCATATCTTGCCAGCTGATCTTTTTGTCATCAAATTCAACAGAAACATAATCCACATCTTCGAGTTGCCGGCGTAACCTTGGTTGACATTCTTCAGCATCTGGATCCATTCCAAACACCTCAAAAAGGACACGATACACTTCTGGCATACCAAAACATAAATATACTGCCCCAAACAGCGCCCAAAATACAGATCTGCTTGAAGAAAATAAATTTTAGATTTGATTTATTTGACATGATAAATTGAAACAGACTGTTTTAGAAAAAGAAACGATAGGAGTTTTAAGTTACTGATCTACTTATTAAGTGTAAGGCAGTTCACTTTGAAATACTAAGGTAAGTAGTTCCATGGTTAGATGTCAAAGTGCATACATGATTTATCTCGACTATTTTCTTTCCAACCTTTGCAGCGACCAGGTTAGCAGTAGCATGCACGAATGTTACAGAAAAATGAGAACAAATATAAAAATAAAACAAAATTATATCAGGTAAAACACCCCATGAGCTAATCAGAGGTAAAATGAGTTTCGAAGCGGTACATGTTTCACTAGGTTAACGTACGGTACACATTCTGGCCTACAAGAAATGCGAAATAGATTGTAACCAAGCATCACAAGGCCAATTCTTTAACTTATAGATATAATTGATCTTGTGAAAAATGGTATCAAAAGGAGGCAAATGGATATCCATGTTGGTAAAAGATAACCATATTCGTCTCGAAGCAAGATTGTGAATGTGAAGGGCAGACAAAGTTGGAAGGAAACCAGATTCATGGCAAGAGTCCATAACCTGCATAAGAACACATAGTGCTAGGTTCACAAAAGTTAAGGTTAACAGAGAATTGAGCCAGCGACACAAGCCACCTAAACAACACTTTAAATGAAGGCTTTTACGGTGGAACAACTTCCTTAACATAGTCTCTAGCTGGTTTTTTGGCATCATCGCCATCATCTACACTAAATGTATGACAATCTATATAATGAGGCTCGGTATCCATAACCATCATAACTAACCTCACTTATCTTTGAATTTACAGGAGCAATAATTATCCCTTTGAAGTTCATCCTGATCAAATGTCCCCTTCTTGACGCCCGCCTCTTCTTTTCCATAAATCCTAGTTTTAACTTAGTATGTAACCCCATTATCGTCATATGCACAACCAGCTTCCCTAAATCATTGCCAAACAAGAGCATAAATCAAGTAGCATGATGCATGAGCCAGTAACCAAGAAGTTATTGGTTCAAATCTCCCACCCCAAATAGTATTAAATTCAAAAAAAAAAAAATTCTAAAAGTATTTTACTCTTCACTCCAATGAGCCCATACCACATTTTGAACCATAATGGGTTAGCCTAGTGGTAAAAGGTTCTTAGGTAACTAAAAAGTTATGAGTACTAGGAATTAACTTTCTACTAATTTACTTAACAACAAAATGTTGTAGCATTGTAAAGTGAGGCAACTTCTGCCGTAAGAATAGTTGAGATACACGTATAGTTGAGATACACGTAAGGTAGTCCAAACACTCACATATATCAAAACAACAATAATAACAACAATCCCACATTTTGTGATTCAACTCAAACCTAACATGGGGTTTAATTTAACACATAAATACCATAACTTTCCAATCACTTAAACTCAAAAAAGCATTTCTTACAAATGTCTAACTCATAGCATCATTTAATTTGAAAAAAAGATGAAATAGACCAATGAAAAAGACAATACCAAACTTACTTCACAGGGGGCTCACGATCCTTCCTGATCATCTTATCCATATCATCGTAAGGAAATATCAAATTCTGTAAACTGGCAGCTTTAATCCACTTCGGAAGGTTCTTCTTCCCAATCAAAGCATAAACCCTTTCCCTCATTGGACCAGGCGATTCCCTAGGATACCTCTGTAGAAAATATTCAGCCAACGCCAATTCAAGCACATATTGGCCCAAAAACAAAAGCCTCGAATGCCCAGATCTTATGTGCCGAGCCTTTGTTCTTTCACAAGATGGATGTTGAAAAGCCAAATACAGCAATGTATCAAATTGTTTTGCAGGATTGTCATCTCCATAGCAATCAGATGCCTCAAGTGGGTATCCAAGAGCTTGTTTGGCTTCCATCAAATACTCATCCATCCATGTTTTATCGGCATTGTTAAGCCGCGAAGATGGTAAGCAAGAACTCAGTAATGGGAATGATTTGAGAGTTAATTGAGGGCTATTAAGAAACCTTTCTGCCAATTTCTTATCTTCTAATGGCGGTCTAAGAATAAACCTTCTTGGGGGTACCTTCTTCTTCGGAGATGTGGCTCGTTTTCGCTCCGCCAGCTCTTTGAGCAGTCTCTGAGGGTTGTTTTTGGGCGATTCTTGTTGTGGATCGATTGCGACTGCAAATATACGCAAATTTCCCGATGTGGGGTTTGAGAAATTGGGATTGTTGTGTTGGAATTTTACAGGAAATTGGGTTAAAGAAGAAGAGAAGGAGAAATTACGAGTTGAGGATGAGAGTTGAACAAATGAAGAAGAAAGTTCCATTGATATTGGATATTGAAGGTGACGCTGAGTTGGTTTGTTTCGAAGGTCTAGGGCTAAGCATTAAGAACTTCGACTATCAGAAACTGGGGATTGGCGGTTAATGGACTGGCTAATCCACCATTTGAAGATGAATATTCTGCCCTTTGTTGCAGGGTTTTGGAAGGGGTTGTGAGTAGAAGAGGATGAATGTATAAGATGAAGACTGCGGAGGCGTGGGAAAATGGCGTTACACGAGTTTTGTGAGGGGCTTGTTACGATTTTACAAAAAAAAAAAAAAAAAAAAAAAAAACATATTCCAATTTAATCTCTAAAATATTGAAATTTGAATAATTTTATTTATTTATATTTTGTTTTAGAATCCGGGTAATTAAGCAGTCCAGAATCTCGAGGAGCATACCTTCAAAAGTCATGTCTTCAACTAATTAAGCTGGCTTTGGAAACCAATTTTAAATAAAATTATTTGATTATAGATTTGAATTTAATTATAACTGGTTTAGAAGATGATTTTGTATAGGAATTATAATTAATAATTATTTTGATATTAATTTTTATAAAGTGATGGTAGATAAAAATTCATTTGAGTGGTTAATAATGAGTGATTATTTTAAAATATAAAAAAAGAATAATTATAAATAAATGATTCGAGATGAACCATTAAAAATTAATATTAAAAAAAAAATTAGAGACGAGTGATTATAAATAAATTATTATTTTATAGGAACTTATAAACTAGTTAAATTTATAAAATAATATTATAAGTATGATCACTTAAAAAAATAAGTTTAATCATTATATTTATGAATATTGTAATCATTATCTTTTTTTTTTATAATACAATTATTATTTATAATATTTTATTAAGCTGTGTTGATGACTATGTAATTCAACTATTTTATAATTTGTCCACATTTATTGTTATTTGTGAGAAGCTCATCAAATACAATTTTCTTTATTTTAATTGGTTGAAAATAAGTTATTAAAAATAATTATTTTGAATGGTGGCATGATGTAACTGATTAAAGAAAATTTGGTAAAACCTCGTTTTAAACATCCAGTTAATAACGGGAAAGAAAAACCACGTTTAATACTTGTCTCATTATTTTAAAGCTGTTTAAATTAATATGTATAATAGTTTTGAAGTTAATATTCATTTATATTAGTTTAATATTGTAATACAAGCAAGGTACATATTTCCAAATTTTATTTTAAAAAAATGATAATTTATAAAAATGAGCAAAACTGAATTTTAACTTATTTTAAAAGATTAGGATTAAAATTGAATATTTAAAAGTTCAAATATTAAAATAAAACAAACTAAAAGTTCAACCAAATGGTAGAGGCTTTTTTTTAAGTAATTCACCTTTTTAAATAATATTTGTTCCCAACAATCATTTGAGAAAAACTTATAACATTAATTAAATCTAAAAGAATAATTATAAATATAATTATTTAAAAAAATTGACTACGTGTACTTTCTTATAATACAATATTTATAATATATATTAATCATTATATATATAAATATTTTAAAATTTGACTATATTTATAATTATTTGTGAAAATAGTTAGTGATCATTGGACAAAGATAACGTCATTAAACTATTGTTTTTGTTGGGTTTTATAGTTTTTTTTTTCAATTCAACAATTTTGAAATTGAAATTTTGTATAACAACCGAATAAAAGTATAGCTTATGAGCATTTTGTATAACAACCGAAACTCGTAACTAAGATATTGTTTGAATTAAAAAAATAATAATTTAATTCAAATATGTAATTTTAAAGTTCAACAACGTTTAAGAAATTTTGGATTTATATTTTGTATCAATTCAACTAAATTTTGTTGACATGTGGAAAATGTATTTTTAAATTTCAATATCCAAACCTTTTCTTTTTAATATTCATGGCAAAAGCATCTACAAGGAGCATAGGCATCCAACACAAACTATCACTTTGTCGATAACTTAACTAGCAAATCAACCTCGCCCATTACCACAAAAAGAAAATGAAATATTCTTAAAGGAAGGAATCAAACCTTTTATCCGATGAGGAATTAGAATTTGCCACGGATTCTGCTGTTCTTCCACTCACATGAATTTGATAAAAATCTCTGTCTCTATCAACTTTCTTATATCTAGATGACTTTAAATAATAATAATAATAGTAATAATTTTAAAGTTCCTTATCCGTAGTTTTTAAAGATACCTTGATCATGCAACAGTAACATAAAGTTTTTTTTTTATTTTTTAGTACAAATTGGATGAGGAGATTACAAATATCGATTTTCAAGATTGAACCCGTGGCTGGAACAATGAAACCAACGCGCCACAGCTCTTACGGTGAGCGTACAGTAACATAAAGAATTAATAAGCACTTTCTCTAGTGATAAAAATCATGTATGTAATTTTCATACCTGGAAATTAAAAGGTTAAAATGTACAATCTAATACACATTTCAACATCTCAATATTACAATCAAGAGATGAAGAAGACCTCAATACCAACTAAGCATCAATCAGCCTGTTGACTAGTCAACGAGAAGCAACAAAGATGTTCTCATAGGCAAGAAGGAAAGAGAGAAATGAAGGAAAGTGAGAGTAAATTAGCGATTGACAGAATCACAACCCTATGGGATAAACTATAGAAATGGATCATTCTCTTTTTCTTCGATCACATTCTTTTTCACCTCTTCAAACATGTATTTTAATTCAAATGAATGGGAAATTTTGTTCATACCATGAAAATCAAGTCATGTAAAGGCTCACAACTTGAAAAGGCCAAGAAGGGTAATCTAGCATCTTCTTCTCTCCTCTATTACTTCCATTTTGGCAGCCTGAAAAATTTTCAGCAAGTCCCATGACCTTCATTTCTTGACCTTTGACTTGCTTTGTGGTCGTAAGTATTCCACCATGGCTGGACCCTGATGAAGAAGAAGAGTGAGTTACTCCTGAATCTGAAGTATTGTAACTTGAAGGTCCCAGAGTTAGTTGGAGATCATTCTCGTTTATGATCTGCAGAGCTTCATTTTTAACCTCTGTTTCATCTTCACCTGAATCCAAGTGTTCTAGTTTGGTCGTATGATTTGATGATCTGTAATAACTTTTTGCATCTGATTCATATATTTGTCTGAAACATATCTCATTCATTTTTTTGTCCCAATTTTCTGGATTAAATCCACTTTGCCTGCTTTTCTCCACGCTTTTCATTAATGTCTTTTGCGTTTGATAAAGCCGGTGAAGTTCATGTACCTGCAATATGCCTTCCCAAGCTTAGGACATGAATTAAATGAGTGTAAGAATAGATTAAAGGTGGAGATAGAACTAGATAATCAACATAAGAAACAAGTAGGATTTCTTCTTAATTTCTCTATTGAGGAAAAAATAAACAAGAGTTGAACATTGCATCTATGGTGAAAGAAGTTGGTATATAAATTTTACAATGATGTAGCTTATAAAAAGAAATGAGATGATGTAACAAATCCTAATTCGAAAATGGTTATTGATCCAATCCATCCATTGCCCTGCCACCACAAATCTAGATTCCCCCCCGCCCCCCTCAATTTAAGATAAAGCACCTGAGCTTCGCTCCAGATATATGGGCACCCGCGTCCGTTTCCAGGTCCGGACCTAGGAGATAGCAAGGACTCTTACCCCTTAAGCTCAATTCATGGGTTTCTTACTTGAGACATCCAAGAGCATAACTAGAGGGCTCGGAGTCTCAACCAATGAGGCAATATAGTACCGAACTTTACTCGGATCTAGCCACAAAAACTTTGAAAACACCCATATTTATAAACTACCGTTAAAAGCAAAAGGGGGAAATGCTAGCAAAACTAAGGATCTTGTTGAATCAGTTCTTGCTTAGACGGGCAGGTTGGAAAAACCCAGTTGGTTGTTTTGGGTTCTAAACAAAACGGGATAAAAATACAAACTAAAGATCAAAATTAGAGACAAAAACCTGTTGTTTGAATGTTTCTTCATGCTTTAACATAGCCATCCTCATGTACTCCTTTTCACATGCTATAGGCAGCTTTTCCATTGGGATTTCAGCCCCTTCTTTTCACCAGATGCCGTCTTGAATCTCGAGTCCCCAAAATAATCTAACAGAAAAAAAAGGGAAAAAGTTCATTAACAAAATAGGAAGTGGCTCAGAAATTGAGAATCAGCTTAAATTATTGCCTGAAAAATCATTAATCCAAAGGTCTGGAGCTTTGAGTACCAGTTGCAAACGCCATTATGAATTGGGTATTCAGTAGCTATAATGAGGACAGAACACCGCAGTACGAATGGATAACAAATTGTAATTAAGGCTATTCCGTTGGTCTCTTGTTTGCTATCCTAAATATCCCCTTTCTCATTCAGTCATTACGTCGAACACTTAATGCTACGATAAGAATTCGCTTTCAAATAAACTTCAAACAAAGATTAAACCAAATGATCTCTGAATTTCTATTTACAAATTACAATGAAAGTTGGATCAAACCTCGAATTCCAACACACAGATCGATCAAGAGGGTACCCAAAAAAAGTAATAAACACCAAAAAAAAAACAAAACGCGCTGAATTACCTGAAACAACAATGGGTGATCATAAAAATCGATCAGGAGATGGAATTGCAGAGTTTCGTCGCATGTATATTTATATTTCAGATCACTGCAAAAAAATACTCGGACGAAACCGAGAAATGAATATGAGGAAGAAGAAACTCGTAATCCGTTTGCAAAGAGAATGATGGAACATGGAAAACTCAACGAACAGAGAAATGAATTGTGGATAAATAGAGGAAAATAATTCAAAAAGATTCTCTGGCTTTTACATGAACAGAAAGAGGAACAGAAACATACCCAAATTCTGCGATGTTTGGGGTCAGATTCCAGCCAATCTCCTTCAAGTTTCGTGAAAGATATGCTTCACAAATCGACAACACCAGCACTGCACCAGATTCCAAGTACTTGGTATATATATATATATATACACACATATATTTCACTGGCATTTTTTTAAATTTATTTATATATTTTCATATTTCCGAGTATTTCACGGTTATCCTATTGTGGCTTTTATTACCCTATATTGATTGATCCTACCAAAAACTTACCGTAGATTAATTCTAGGCTTGTTCAACTGAAGTTTTTGAGATCCCACGCTAAAACTAAAACTCAGGTATTGAAACAAAATGAAGAGCATCAGCACCAAAATGAGATTTTATTTAGGCGTAGAGTAAAAATCGAAAACTAAAAAAACCAAACCGAACCGATTCATTTTTTTAGAATAATATTAAATAATTATATTTCAGAAAATCGTAATATATCTAATTCAATTTTTAATGAAAAATTAATAAAAAATCGAACAGAACCTTATGTATAAATAATAAGAAAAGAAGTATGTTGATATTCAAATTTGATTGAAAAAGCAATTTAAATGTGAAATATTAAATAAAAGCATTGTAAATATCGTGATACTTACAAAAAAAAAAATTTATTAAATGAAAGTCTTTAGAATAAAAAAAATATTAAATTCAAGACAAAATTTTTGAAAAATAAAATAAAACTTTTATTGAAATAAAATTCAAAACCGAACCAAATCAATTAAAATCGAATCAACAGTTTTATTTTTTATTGAACATCGGTTCGGACCTAATTTTTAAAAAATCAAAGATATTTGTTCGTTTATCAATTTAGTACAAAATCGAACTGAAATCATCATAATTTTATTACTAGCTTCACTTGAATACAATTACTTAATTAAAATAATGCGGTGAAATTAGATGATGAATGAATTTATGAATTTAACTATTAAATAGGATCTCATTATACTTATTGAAAAAGTGAAAAGTTTTTTAAATATTTATATGAGAGTACTGATCTTATTTTAAATTGATTTTTAGATGAGTATCATTTTAATAAATTTATTATTTTTTAAAAAATTAAAAAAGCAAATAAATAAATAAAATATGCAGCAGGGTGTATGCGTAAGGATTGTTAGTGAAAGAGATCGTTATCCTTAGCCGTCCATTTGTCTGTTCCACGTGGGTGCCAATAGCTATACCTTTCCCGCATGCTATTTAAGTATCCTCATACAGTATTAGTTGAAATTGAACTATAGTCTCAATGGAAAGTTAAAATACAATTATTATTTAGCGAGTTATTTTATCACAATAACTCAACCACGTTACAGTAGACTCGATTATTATGTATTTAAATTCTGCCCTGTTAACTCGAAAAATAAGTGGGAGCTTTTTGAGTTTATAAGTATAGTTAAACAACTTCTATTTTTCTTTTGGTAAGGAGTAAAATGTAAATTAAATGTCAAGAAAAATGCAATAGGAGATGTAACGTGTTGTGGGCTAAAATATTTCGAAAAACTCGGAAGATGTTGAGACCTACCTCGAAGACAAACAAGTCAATACCGACTTTTTGGGGTTGGCCAAATGGAGGCCTGGACCCCAGGGAGTCGACCACACCCATTGCATTAACAGAATCGACATGAATGGAAAGATTTATTTGTAAAATAGAAATATAAATATAAAAGAAGATATTTTTCTGGATATGTAAGTGGGTTTTGTCTT
>JBBMEG010000024.1:4212407-4230399 GCA_037832605.1 Cyclanthera cordifolia
CGACGTGTCCGTGTCCTACATTTTAAAATAATGACGTGTCAACGTGTCCGTATCGTGTCGTGTCTCTATCTCGTGTCTGTGTCCGTGCTTCTTAGGAAACAAACAAAGATAATGAGAATGTAATAATACTATGATTCTCATGTGGTCATAAATAAGGAATGAAAAGTAAAGTGTGTGTGTGTGTGGGAAAGGGGGACTACCTGCAGTCCAAGTCCGAGTTCAATATTTCTAGCTTCTGTGATGTCGGGAATTTTATCTGTAACAGGTATAGGGTATCCTAATGCTTGCATAACTTGAGGTCGGCTATCGTAATCCCATATATTACCACGGAATCGATGCATACCAGGTGGGACACAGGCTCTAAAAACTCTAGGGTGGGCAAATAGAGCATCTTCTGGAGGCTGAAAAATGAGGCAGCAGAAAGATGATAACAAGAGTCAATTTCAACCAAGAAGAATGATGAAGACAATAGTATAAGATATAGTACTCTATGGTATTAAGAATAAAAACATAAACTTGCCTTATAGGCAACCATATCTTGCCAGCCGATCTTTTTGTCCTCAAATTCAACAGAGACATAATCTACGTCTTCAAGTTGCCTGCGTAACCTCGGTTCACATTCCTCTGCATCTGGATCCATCCCAAACACCTCAAAAAGGACTCGGTACACTTCTGGCATTCCAAAACATAAATATATTGCTCCAAACAACGCCCAAAATACAGATCTGCTTGAAGAAAAAATTCAAATTGTTTGATATAATAATTATATTATATAAAAAGTAAGAGTTTAAAGTTACTAATCTACCTTTTCTTTTATAAGAGTTACTAATCTACCTAAGTGTAAGTTACTTTACTCATAAATACAAGGGAACGTATAAACATGGTTAGTGTAAAAGTACATCCACGCTTTATCTCTAGTATTTTCTGTCCAACTGTTGTTGCTATCAGGATTTTCCTTTTTCTGATATTTGTGATTGACTCTTGGCCAATTTAGACACGTCTCTGTAAGGTACGCTATACCTTACCACTTCAAGGATTTAACCCCAAACAATAATCAATACAATGGAATAGAAATAACAGTAGAAACTCCAATAACTTTCGTATTACATTCAGAATCCAGTACTTACTTCGCACCGCTAATAGAAATAACAAGATAAAATGATAAAGGGTAACGACAAGTTAACCAGTGAATTTAGGAGTACTGGGCACCTCTCCTCCAAGTCCTCAAAGCTAGCCTCCACAATAAGGCTCCCATCCACTCTCCTTTCATTACAATATTTATACTCCAAAGAGTCTCCCTCTACCCCTCACAATAATACCCTATTAAGGAATTGTCCCTTCTAGAATATTCACAAGGATTGAGGTCCTACAACCTCAACTATTCTCACGTGACAACTAGTTAAGCTTACCACGTAGGTTGATAAGGACGCATAGGAAATTAATTCTTATGTTGCTACGCACTATGAATTGTACTCATAATCTCAAAGTATTTTATGATTTACACAACCTATGTATTTTATGATTTACACAACCTATGTTTGATCACTAGGCTACCACAGGATGGTTGATGCTGCCAAGATATTGGTAACATGAATGTTACGGATAACAAAAAATGGAAGGGAAAAAGAAATTATATCAGGTAGAACACCGTATGAGCATATCAGAGGTAAATAGGAATTTGGAAACAACGCATGTTTCACTACATTAACCTACAATATATGTCCCATCATACAAAACCGTGTTGTCCATGGATCATGCAAACTAAGCGCACAAGTGGGTACAAAAACTCCAATCTCCCAAGTTCCACCATAGAACCAACTGCACAGGGTCGATTCTTTAACCTATATTTGACCCCATAACAAGTGGTATTAGAGTAAGATTTGCTCAATAGAGGCAAAAGGAAATCCAAGTGGGTAAAATATAACCATATTGGCCAGGAAACCAGTGTGTGAAGGATGACAAAATTTGGAAAGAAACCAGATTCATGGAAGGAGTCCATAACCTACAGGTACTTGGTGCAAGGAAAAAAGACAGGGTGCTAGTGTCACGATCACACTCTTTGCCTCATGCAGCGCCATGATCTCTCACTCATCATTGCCAGCCTCAGAGGAAAACTCAAGCCCCAAGCTCATATCGCCTATATTTCGTGGCTTAGCTTCTTGATGCATCTAGTTGACACTGTTGAACACTCTTCTTGGTGTGATGGATGATGCACCGTTCTCTTCAATCACATCATGGCTTGTCAGGACGTGGGTCATGAGGTCATCATATCATATTCTATGACTCTGACACTAGGTTCACAAAAGTTAAGGTCCAGGATGGCAAACAATAGACCCTTTGCTGCCAAGCCACCTAAATAACTTAAGTTAAAACTTGAGGTCACATTTTCAGTTTTCACTAGAACAGCTACCTTAACGAGTTCTCTTGTTAGTTTTTTAAGTCACAATATCTTCATTAAATGGGTGACCATTCATGTAATGAAGCACAGAGTCCACAACCATTACGACTTAGCTAACCTAACATTGAATTCTCTGGAGCAGAAACTATGCCTTCGACATTCACACTAATCAAATATCACTTGATGCCTCTTCCGGTTTTGGCCCATGAATCCTAGTTTCTAGTCATCCATACAAGCCATTATCATAATCCTTTTACATCTGAGAATTGGAGTTTCGTCCAACTACATATTCGAGAACCCATCCCAAGACCTAGACCCATGAAACAACAAGGCATTATCATCCTATTGTAAATCAGCTTCCTCAAAGCATTTGACACTCTCCGCTATTATGATCCCACATATTGTGATTATTTTCAAACATAACATGGGGCTTAACACATCGTTGGCACAACTGTCCACTCACTTTAACTTAGAAAAATATTCCTAACAAATATCATACTGATAAATTTTATGGTTCCTGTGGCTGGAAGAAAGTTAAAGTTTAGTCCCTATGATTTTAAAAACTAGAATTTAGATCTATGATTATTTGTCTATATGGTTTAAAAGATTAGAATTTAGTCCCCTATTTATGGTTTGATAAAACCTAAAAAATAGTACTTGTCCACTACTAATTTCATATTTATAATGAAATTGTTTCGTATCCAAAAAAAAAAATAGTACTTCTCATTCCTAATCCTTAGTAACCTACTTATGTGGAAGTTAGTAATTTATGTGTCAATGATGATAGTGTGACTTGACACATTGATAAAACAAATTCACGTCTTTTACCCATGAAAATTAACTGCCATGTATTTAATTCGCCAGCAATCATGACCAACAATGACTAATCTTTAGGTTTTATCAACTGTAAGGACTAGTTTTTGAAATCATAAAACTAAAATTCAATTTTCTACCAACCGTAAGAGACCAAATTTATAATTTACCCAACATCATACTCGTAGTCATAGCATAATTTACATTGAGGAAAAAAAAATAGTCAGAACCAGTAAAGAAAAGACAATACCAAACTTACTTCACAGGAGGTTCACGGTCCTTCCTGATCATCTTATCCATATCATCATAAGGAAATATCAAATTCTGTAAACTGGCCGCTTTAATCCACTTAGGAAGACTCCTCTTCCCAATCAACGCAAAAACTCTCTCCCTCATAGGACCTGGCGATTCCCTTGGATACCTCTGCAAAAAATACTCTGCCAACGCCAATTCCAGCACATATTGTCCCAAAAACAACAGCCTCGAATGCCCCGATCGTATGTGCCGAGCTTTCGTTCTTTCGCACGAGGGATGCTGAAAGGCCAAATACAACAGAGTATCAAATTGTTTAGCAGGATTGTCATCTCCGTAGCTATCAGAGGGCTCAAGGGGATATCCAAGAGCTTGCTTGGCTTCCAACAAGTACTCATCCATCCACGTTTTATCGGCATTGTTGAGCCGCGAAGATGGCAAACAAGAACTCAGCAATGGGAATGATTTGAGGGTTAATTGAGGGCTATTCAGAAACCTTTCTGCTAATTTCTTATCATCCAATGGCGGTCTAAGAATAAACCTTCTTGGGGGAGCCTTCTTCTTTGGAGAAGTGGCTCGTTTTCGCTCCGCGAGCTCTTTGAGCAGTCTCTGAGGGTTGTTTTTGGGCGATTCTTGTTGTGGGTCGATTGCAACTGCGAAAATACGCCAATTTCCCGAAGTGGGGTTTGCGAAATTGGGATTATTGGGGTGGAATTTTACAATAAATGGGGTTAACGAAGACGAGAAAGAGTGATTAAGAGTAGGAGATGGGAGTTTAACAAAAGAAGAAGAAAGCTCCATTGATTGTGAATACTGAAAATAATGTTGTGAAGAACTTTGCTACGGGAAAATGGACATCGCCGGTTTGAGGATGGGTTAATCCTCCCGGTGAACTTTGTTGCAGGGTTTTGGAAGGGCTTGGGAATAGAGGAGGAATGGATAAGGTGCAGAGGCGTGGCAAAATTGCAATTGTTAAGTATCACAGAGGCGTTGTTTGGGAATTCGTTTTGTTTCAATTCTTTTAAAACAAACATGGTGGGAATTATTGTATCTATAGTTTTTTTTTTTTCTTAAGAAAAAGCAACAATCAAAATTAACCAATTGAGTACAACGGTAACTCTTGATTAAGGAGACCACATACTAATCTATCACCACAAGTTGGTGTGTGATCACATGATCATAAGGTAGAAAAGAAACTCGGGCCAAAGTCACTAGAAAAACAATAATTTCGAGGGTCTGTCTAATCCAACATAAAGAACTAACGAATCCCAAATTTAGGAATTATATTATAGTCTTTGGGGGAAAATTTCTCATCTATATCACCGACTGAGGAATAGGATTCTACTAAAGAGAGAGGGAAAATGATCGCTCTTGAGAGATACTACCTTGCCTTACACATCTTCGGATCATTCCATCTGCACATTGTCTATAGTGATAAAATCCATCCCAAAAATAGAATTTAGCTCATATAAGAATGGCTTTAATGGTTATCTTGATAGATCAGTTGGCTTCATATTACTACAAATGTAGTTGTCTATATAAAAAATCATGGAGGTTTCACAATTTGCAGGACATCTAACTTGAGTAAACTCTCATCAAGAAAACTATCTCGAATGTCAATGTTGGATGCATCACATTCTGAATGCTCAAGGCGTGATAAATGATCTAAAACCAAGTTCTCACACTCGTTTTTATCTTGTATTTCAACATCAGATTCTTTTTTTTTTTTTAATGATCAACATCAGATTCTTGAAGTAGTAAAATCCAATGAATGAATCTAGGCTTGGTATTTGGCTTTGTCATTAAATAGCGAATTGCAGCTTGGTGGTTTGTATATATTATATAACTTTAGTTCCAACTAAATATGATACAAATTTCTCCAATGTAAACACCACTACTAAAAGCTTATTCTCTATAGTGGTGTAGTTCTATTGAGCTTCATTCATTATTTTTCTTACATAGTAGATTGGTTGAATTAACTTTTTCCTTTTTTGTTCTAGAACTGCCCAAATGCATAATCGCTTGCATGCACACATGAGGTGAATGCTTTTCTCAATCTAGAGAGAAGAAAAATAACGAAGGGTTTTCTTTAGAGTCTCGAATGGCCTTACACATTGCTATGAAAAAACGAAGGATTTGTTAATCTCGAGATGCTCACATAACAGTTTAAAACATTTGAAGAAATCTTTGATGAAACGTCTAAAGACCCAACATGTCCTAAGAAACATCGAATTCCCTTAACCGTACTAGGAGGCGCTAATTTTGTTGGCTTTTTGGTCCTTAATCCCAAATTAATTAATGTTTCGATGATAACAAACTTGATCTTAATTACTAACAATTTTGATGTTTCAAGATGTCTATAGTGTAGTGCTCGAAACAAGGATTCCAACGCATTTTGAATTACTCAAATCAGAGTTGAAATGAAGAAGTTATGATCAAAACAAGTTTGAACGAGAAAAACCCGAGACGATGACGCGACGACTGAATAGGTATCGAAGACCATTTAGAGAGTGACAAGTGGAGTTTTGGATGAGTGTCAAATGATTTTTTAATTAAAATAAAAAGAGAATTGAAAGAGAAAAAAAAATCAGAAACCGTTCTGATTTTTTAATAATTAATAATAGTAATAATAATAATAATAATAATAACAACTTTTTACTTTTAGTTTTTTACTTCTAATCTCAACCATATATTTTTAACTTCTTTTCATCTAATGGTCCAAATTAAAAGTTCTTATTTTTCTTATTTCTCTCTCTATTTAAACTCAACTTTCTTCTCCAAAAATTCATTCACAACTTTTATTATTCAATCCTTCTTAAATCAAAAAGTTTTCATTGTTGATCTCTCCAAACTCTCAAAGTCTTTATTTATTTTATTCTTGAAAGATATTGTATTGTGAGGAGTTAGTTGTGAGAAAGAAATTTGTATATCAACTATATTGAGAGAGTTTTATTGTGTGCTTTACAAAACTTCCATATTTTGTAACGGTTTGATCTTGATCCGTGGAAATGATTGAGTTAGCTCTTGAACTCGTAAAAAGGAGTGATGTTCGGTTTGATTCTAATCCGTGGAAAGAAGTCAATCAAAGTTTTATTCAAAATCCTAAAAGGCACTTGGGTGGTGGAGTAGGTCGTTTTGACCGAACCACTTGAAAATTACGATGTCATTTTCTCTAACTCTTTCCTATTTATTTTTAAGTTACTTGGAGTATTTTATTTCATGTTTTAATTTGAACTCAATATTTATTGTGTAAGTAGAATTGTTTTGCATCATCCTTATCTATTTTGTTGTATTATTGTTAATTTTTATTTATTTGCAAAATTTTTGATATTTATATTAATTAGAGCTTTCTCAAGAGAATATTTTTTTAAAAACCCTATTCACCCCCTTTAGGGTTGCCATACCGATCCAACAAACTTCTCAATGCACTCAACTTTAGCACGGCCGACCTCCATTTCAAGTTTAGAAATTCGATGCACTAGTACAATTCCTTCACTTACCATAAAATGACACTTTTCCCAATTTAGAACTAGGTAAATTTCTTCACATCTTTTCAACACTTCCCTAGGTTCTTTAAGTAACTCCCAAAAAAGATTCCAAAGAAAGTGAAATCATCCATGAACACTTCCATAATATCCTATATCATATTAGAGAATATTACCATCATACACTGTTGAAATGTTGCCGGTGCATTGCACAATCCAAAAGGCATTTGTATGAAAGTGGTTATTCCATAAGAGTAGATGAAAGTTGTTTTCTCCTGATCCTTTGGATCAATTGTAATTTGATTATACTCTAAATATCCGTTAAGAAAATAATAGTATTCTTGACTAATCTGCGATCCACATTTGATTGATATACGGCAGGAAAAAATAATATTTCTTTGTGGCCTTGTTCAGTTTTCTATAATCCATACAAACACGTCCGCTTGTGACTATTTTAGTAGGGATAATTAGTTCATTTTGTTTTTTTCATTTTGAACAATAGTCATGCTACCTTACTTTGACAAACAATGTACATGGTTTACCCAATTGTTGTCCTCAATTGGATAGATGACACCTAAATCCAACAATTCATTTTATGATTTCTTTCTTCACTACCTCTTTCGTAGCAGGACTGAGTATTTGTTGTTGCTCTATAAATTTTCTTCCTCCCTCTTTCAGATTTATTTTGTGCATGCAGAAGGATATGGGCTTAGCCTTCTATGTCTGCAAGCGTCCATCCTATAGCATTCTTATATTGTCACAACATGTCTAGCTACATTTTTTCATTTTCTAGCTCTAAGGTTGATAAGATAATAATGGAAAGAGTTTCTCCTTCTCCCAAATAAGTATATTTCAGATGCTCTAGAAATGATTTTAATTCTAAAGTAGGTGGTTCTAGAATAGATGGTTTCATTGGAGGATTTTTCCTCTCCCTCAAACTTAAGGCATCAAAATGACTGAAGCTGTAAAGACCCAACACAAAATAGGGCCACTCATAGGGGTACACCCTAAATGCATGATTTAAATGATCCTTAGAGGAAACAAAAAACATGACAATAAATGTCTCATTTATTAGCAAACAGTAGTCGTTTGAAAACACGTAAAACGAGCACCTAGTTATAAAAAAAATCAAGGGAAAAACTAGAGAAAATGTCATACAACCAAAACAGTTCTTGTAAAGGAAAAATTGAGACGAACAAATGCGAAATGAGAGGAATGCACTAAACCATACACAACACATCATAGCTCATGGTCTTCCCAGCTCCTAATTAGCCATCCTGGTAGAGCCCATGCATACCTGGGGAGTCCACAAAAAGGAAATGGGTGAGTTATTAAACTCAGTAAGGATCCCTAACTGGGATCAACACAATTAGGATAATTAATGCGTATGAATTATGGAATGATGCATGAATAATAATATCACCGAAGTCCCATTGGACTTATGCATTTTCCGGGCGTCCAGTGGATGATAAAGGTGACACCAGGGCTATCCCGAAGGAATATGCCACTCTCGGGTCACACAAGATAATTTTTGTACATCTTTGGGGCTACCCCTTGCAGGGAATGCCACTTCCGGGCCTTCAACGGAGTCACCTGCTCGTGAACTTCTTAGATGCATGTATAATGACACAATGTATATATAACAACTATAAGACATTGACATTCAACAAAATACGCGGAACAAGACAACCAAAGCACTCATCATTATAAAATTCATCTAAATTAACCTACATATGTAATTACCTATGCTTAGAACTCCAAACTAAGGGTAAGATTCCCTTACCTTGGCCAAAATTCACTAAGTTCTCCTTAAAATGTTCGACCTACACGTCTCGGAGCTATTTCCCAATTTAGCTGGCTAAAGCAGGGTTAAAAAATCACAGTTTTACCTTAAAACTATAAAAAATGGACTCGGGACATCGAAGATACCCGAAAATCACTACCCGAAAATTTTACGACGAGTCGACAGTGGCGCTTGGCCGGAACAATGACCAACAACGACGACGCATGAAGGAACGACGACGACGCGTGAATTCCACGCGCAAAGGACAATGGCTGCAGCTTCGTGTGCATATGGTGCACTCTGATTTGCAGAACTCAGGATTGGGTGACAGCCTCTACAGGCTTGGCGGTCAGCCAATCCAAAACTAGGGGCATCAGATCTTTCGGTGGCGGTTGTCAGCATGGAAACCAAGGCGACCTCTGATTGGCTCCAAGCTCGTGGGACGGGGGCAGTTGCGACAGCGACACGCGACAGCTTCTAACTGACTCTCGCTGGCAGCGGCACGAGCTCCCACCCGACAACTCTGACGGTGGCGCTGACACCTGCAGCTTTTGCCGACGGCACACGAAAAATAAAGGCAATGATTGGCTGTCAGACGACAATAATTGGCTGTTAGAAATTATCGGTGGCGCAATTATGGGTTGTTGGATTTCACAGAAATTAAGAGAGAAATGATTGGTGGCTACTGATTTTGAGAGAATAATCAAAACCTAATGATTAGGTCCTTTTTGGCTTTATATATAAGGAAAAAAAACCCTTATAAAATTACCAAAATGCCCATAGGGCTAAAAATGACCATTTTACTCCTATTTTTCAAATTCCGACTTCATGCCCTTCGAGATATTATGTTAATAAATACTTTTAACCCAAAATAAATTTCAAAACGACTTTCGGGATCCTCGGTAAGCCCAAAAATTACAAAACTAACCTTGAAATTCAGGGAGCGAAAGGCCAAGTTGTTACAGAAGCTTGAAAGCATTTTGCATTCTTCAACTCTCTCTTATTCGAATGCTGAGAGAAAATGCTTCAACATCCTCCTAATGCAAAGAGCATTTGGTAAACTTCTCTTCAACTGCTGTATAATTTTTTCTTCCATTGAGCTAACCATTAAACAATTCTCAACATCAGTAGGGTATCTTAAACTAAAGTTCATTCTTAACTGAATGATCCACTAAATATTAATGCTTTACCAATGTCAAATGTCTTATAAATGGACAGAGACATTAAGTTAATGTTGGCACTAAGATCACATAAAGTTGTCCCTGGTGATTTACCTCCAATAGATACTGGAATGGTAAAAGCCTTAACGTCTCCTTCCTTCCTCGATATTTTACTGTTTACTAAAGCACTACGCTCTTCTCAGAAAGAGCATCTTTTAAGAACTTAACATAATTAGGCTTTTTCCTCAGTGCATTCACCAATGGAATATTGATGTGAATCTCATTTGAAAATGTCTAAAAACTTTTCAAATTGCTTCTTATCTCATTTCTTTTTGTTCATCCTTTGAGGGTAATGTGAAGATGTGGTGTAAACATAAGTGTTTACACTTCCTTACATTTTTCCTTAGTTGATTTATTTAATGGCAGACTCTTAACCTTGCTACATTATTCTTCATCTATAGCAAGTTTTCCCAAGGTTTCACTTATGGTGTTGTTCACATTTGTGATATCTTTCGCATTGGCCTCACTGTTTGCTTTCTCTCATAACAACTCAACTTTTAACTTTTCCTTCAATTGTTTGTCCTTCATCTTCACAATCAAATACTTCCCACTTCTTAGTTCAATGGCTTGAACTAGTTCCTCCCTCTCTTGTTTGCGTGCTTAGTGTTCGAAGGAAGTTTTCTAAAGGTTGGTTTGCAATTTAGATGCTAGCTGTTCTACTTGTAATCTAGATTCCTCATTGTTGTTTGTTGACTATAATGGCCACATCAGCTTTGATAATGTATTTCCTTGATCATAATTTCCAGCAAATTCCTTAGAACTTTGTGTTCAGGGTTACGCTTTTGGTAATTTTATTTGTTTTGGTAGAAATTTTGACGGCTGCCATATCCTTGATTTTGATTCCTAAATCTAGAGGAGTTATTCATTCTTGGTTGAATATGGGGATTGCTGATGGCATTCTAAGACCGTGTATAAGAAAAGTTAAGACGATTTCTCCATCCAAGATTTTAGGTGTTTGAATACGGAATGTTGGCTGGTCTAAAATTATTGGATTTTTTCATTTACATAAAAGATGTTGAACTATGTTATCTCCACCACAAGTTATATAGCTTTCTTCAAATGTTTGTCTTATTACCAATGTATTCTGCAATTGTGAAGTTTGCAATTGAAGTTTTTTCATAGCATTAGTCATTAAGATCATTTGTGCCTGAATTTTCGATAATGCATCGGTAGCTTTCTCACATTTCTTTATTAGAGTTCTGCGAGGTTTTAACTATTGGCAATTATTCAAAGTGATGGTTTACATGATTTCATAGTCTTTAGACAACTGTCTCATCCTTAATAAATATTGAAGAATGTAGTGTCATAGTTAAGAGCAAAATCCTTATGAAGAAAGGAGACCCTAGAGCTTTTACCATTCCAGCCTATATTAGAGGTAAATCTCTAGGGAGAGCTCTTTATAATATGGGTGTTAACATTAACTTAATGTCCTGGTCCATTTACAAGGCATTTGACATTGGTGAAGCTAGGTCTACCATAGTTACACTCCAACTCGCGAATTGATCAGTAAAACATCCCGATGGTAAAATTGAAGATATCCTAGTTCATGTAGACAAGTTCATATTTTATGCAGACTTTATAGTTATAGATTATGAAGTAGACACGAATGTCCCCATCATCTTAGGTCGTCCATTCTTAAAAATATAAAGAACATTAGTGGATATTTATGAGGCACTATAACCACGAGGATGAATAATCAGCAGGTTTAGTTTAATATTTTTTGATTAATTAAGATACCCTGCTAAGTATGAGACTTGTTCGATGATAAGTTCTAGAGAAGAAGTAGTTGTTGAAACAGTTAAAGAGAAAATGACTGAATGCTCTTCACATTGGGAAGATGCTGGATTAGTATCCCTTGAATGTGAAAAAGAAGACTGTAACATGCTTTCTAGCTTCAGTCGTTTTGATGCATTATTTCTAGCTTCAATCGTTTCGATGCATTAAGTTTGTGAGATAGGAAAAGTCCTTTAATGAAACCATCTATCCTAGAACCACCTACTCTAGCTAGAGTTGAAATAATTACCAAAGCATTTGAAGTATGCTTACCTTGGAAAAGAAGAAACACTTCCAGTTATCATTTCATCATCTTTAGAGCCTGCGGATGAGAAGCTGTTGCTAGATTTATTGCAACAATACAAGAAAGCTTGCCATGAAGAAAATAGTAAAGGACAGACGCTTGCAGATATAGAAGACATTAGCCCATCTTTCAGCATGCATAAGATAAATTTGGAAGAGGGAGAATGTTAATTTGTAGAGTAGCCAAGAAGAATTAATCTTGCCATTGAAGAAGGTAGTAAATAAGGAAATTATCAAATGGTTGGATAAGGAAGTCATTTATCCAATTGATAATAGCAATGCCGTAAGCTCTATTCAATGTGTATTGAAAAAGAGTGAACTGTTGTTCAGAATGACAATATTGGAGTGTATTGAGTCAAATTCCTATTAAAGCAGTCACGGTTGGCGAGTCTGTATGGATTACATAAAGTTGAACAAAGCCACCAAGAAAGATCATTTTCCTCTACCATACATTGATCAAATGTTGGACAGTATTGCTGGTCAGGATTATTAGTGTTTTCTTGACAGGCACTTGAGGTATAACTAGATAACAATTGATTCTATGGACCAGGAGAAAACCACTTTCATCTGTCCTTATGGATTTTTTGCTTTCAAGAGAATGCCCTTTGGTATATACAATGTGCCAGCAACATTTCAATGTTGTATGATGGCAATATTTTCTGATATGATAGAGGATATTGTGGAAGTATTCATGTATGATTTCACAGTCTTTGAAACTCCTTTGAAAGTTGCCTAAAGAACCTAGGACAAATGCTTGAAAGATGTTAAGAGACTCATCTAGTTCTCCACTGAGAAAAATGTCATTTTATAGTAAGTGAGGAATTGTCTTAGGGCAACGAATTTCTAAATTAGGAATGAAGGTTGACCGAGATAAAGTAGAATGTATTAAAAAGTTAGTACTTCATAGTACGATGAAATGAATTCAAAGTTTTCTAGGTCATACGGGATTCTATAGAGGCTTTATCAGAGACTTCTCTAAAATTTGCAAACCCTTATGCAAGCTTCTTGAGATTAACAAACCCTTTATATAGGGTATTCGAAACGTTAAAGAAAGCTCTTGTGTGCACCAAAAATAGTCTCACCAGATTGGACAAATCCATTTAAGCTTATGTGTGACGCTAGTGATTTAGAGCAGTTCTAGAAAAAAAAAAGAGAAGTTATTTCAGTCGTTCTACTATGCAAGCAAGACATTGAATAAAGCTAAGTTAATAACACCACTATAGAAAAAGAATTGTTGGAAATAGTGTTTATATTAGAGAAATTTTGTTAGTATTTAGTTGGATCAAAGATTATTATTTCTACAGACCATGCATCAATTTGGTATCTTATGACTAAACTAGATGCCAAGTAGAGATTTATTCGTTGGATCCTATAACTACATGAATTTGACATCGAGGTCAAGGATAAGAAAAGGTGTTAGAATTTGGTTACGGACTAACTATCATGCTTAGAACATTTAGAAAGTGATGTACCTGACGTCAAAATTCGCGATAATTTCCCTAATGAGCAATTACTTAAGATGGATGCTATGCAAACTTCATGGTTTGCGACTTAGCTAACTTTGTATGCAGTAATATTAAACCATTGTATCTATCTAAACAACAATTGAACCTTATTCTATTTTTTGGATGAACCTTATTTGTATAAACAATGTGCTGTTGCTATAATTCACAAGTGCGTAAGGGAAGATGGAATGTTGGATATATTCATAGCATGTTACACTTCACCTTATGGAGGTAACTTTGGAGGAACAAGAACAAAGCAAAAATTTATCAATCAGGATTGTATTGGCCTACGATATTTAAAGATGCTCATCAATATGAACAAACATGTAATGACTGCTAAAAGAAGAGAAATATAGGCAAGAGGAATTAAATTCCAATGAATTATATTCTCGAAGTTGAACCCTTCGATGTTTCTGGCATTGACTTCATGGGCCCATTCCCACCATCCTTTGGGAACTCAAGTATTTTGGTTGTAGTTGATTATGTTTCTAAATGGGTAGAAGCCATTTCAACTTCAGTGAACGATGTAAAGACTGTCATAAGGTTCCTCCATAAGAATATCTTCACATGCTTCAGAACGCATAGAGCCATAATTAGTGTTAAAGGTTCACATTTTTTCAATAGGGAAATGGCTAGTGTATTGCACAAATACAACGTTGTTGATGTCAAAAAATGGTCAATGGATATCCATAGTAGATTTGTTTTAACTGAGGATGAAAGGGCCTGCAAAAAAGCGAAATTAGGAAACACTGGTGTGGTGTGAGCCACAGGGCCTCCGATGCCTAAGTCAGAAATGGAATTTAGGAGAGTAATTTAGAACTTTAGGAATGACTTAAGAGTACTTAGCTTAGGATCCATCCCTTGGAGTGAAAAATGACTTGACTTTTATAGTAGCCGGTCTCGTAACCGCTACAGCTCACTTATGGCGATATAATGGCCAGCCGTTAGAAACGCCTTTCATTAAGCTGGGTATGAATATCGGCATAACTCCTGACCGTTACCATTTGGAGGTGTAATAGTCTTGACTCTAGAATCGGTCGACTCTTCGGAGAGTCTTCACCTCCACAGCCAATCCACTCGGGCCGACCTACTCGTTGTAACGGGCGATGCCACTAGGTGCAGCGCCTCCATACGTTACTTGGACTCGATCGGCTCTTCGGAGAGTCCTGACCTCCACAGCCAATCCACTCAAATTGACCTACCGTTGTAACGGGCGACGCCACAAGGTGCAGCGCCTCCATACGTTACTTAGACTCGGTCGACTCTTTGGAGAGTCTTGACCTCCACGACCAATCCACTCGAATTGACCTACTTATTGTAACAGGCGACGCCATGGAGTGCATCGCCTCCATACATTACTTGGACTTGGTCGACTCTTCGGAGATTCCTAACCTCCACGACCAGCCCACTCAAACGACCTACTCGTTGTAACGGGCGACGCCACGGGGTGTAGTGCCTGCATATGTTACTTGGACTCGGTCGACTCTATGGAGAGTCCTGACGTCTAGGCCAGCCCACTCGGACTGACCTATTCATTGCTGGACCCGAGAAGGGTGAGGCTGCAAGGGCCGACCCCAGGGGGTCAAGGCCTTCCTTGGCCGACCCCTACAGGAGTCAGACTTGCTTGGCCAACCCCTAGGGAGTTTGTATGGACTCGACCGACCTTCGGGGGGATTATGGGCTCCATTTGGCCGACCCTAAGGGGGTCGATAATGGCGAGGCTGACCCTCGAGGGGCCGAAAATGGTGAGGCAGACCCCCTGGGGGTCGACAAGGGTGTTGGCCGACCTTAGGGGGTCGACAATGGCGAAGCCGACCCTTGGGGGTCGACAAAGGTGTTGGCCGACCTCCGGGGGTCTGCAATGGCGTGGACGACCACATGGGGGTTGGCAATGGACTTGGCCGACCACCAGGGGGTTGGCAATGGACTTGGCCGACCCCTTGGGGGGTCGAGGCCTCCATTTGGCTGATCTCTAGGGGGTCGGCGTTGGCTTATTTGTCCTTCATGCGGGTCCCAACCTCTTCCGAGTCTTTCGGTATATTTTTTTCTTACAATATTACCCATACTCTTCATTTTTTGACTTACATTTGTTGCCAGAATTTGAAGAGTAGTTCGTTGTTAAGAAGGTTCTCTTTTATTTAGAGTACCTTTCGGCCAAGTAGGCTCTTTTTCCAAAGACTTACCTGTTAGAGCATTCATTGGAACTTTTAGGCTACTTAGGCTCCCTTTGTAGGGACTTGCCTATTTTCAAGAGACTTTTCAAACTTGAAGGTTCCTTAGGTTCCCTTGGCAGGGACTTGCCTTTTTTTTTTTCTTAACTTTGTTATTCGCAGATAATCCTTTACTTTGGCTCTTATGGACCCTTCGTCTAATTATGAGACTGAGTCCCACGACCTTAGCCCCTCTTTTCAAAAGAGGACTCGACATAAGACCTTGGTAGTCGTAGGTGACTTCCAACACTTGGACCGTGTTCTTTGGAGTCCACGACCTGTAGGCTCCTTTAGTGGTTGGGATCTCCTTCCTTGCTTTTAAGACTCCCACCAATGGTATGGTGGACTTACTTCGAAGGACTGCCTACTTCCTCGTAGTTTTTGGATTGCAGGTCTTTATGCGCCTTGCTTCCACTTCTTGGTACCTTTGGGAGGACTTGCGCCATACGCGCTCCTCTTGGTCGCCTAACATCGATCAATTCAAGTGGGACTTAGCCCGTGCTCGTGAGACTCAGGGTGTTGCTAATGTCGCCTTGGCTGACTTTCGAACTTCCGCTAAGGCCGTTCAAAGTCTTGTCGCTTGAACTTGCAAAGACGACTCATCTACCCTCGCTCGGCTTTGTCAGGAGTTTGACTTCTGCTAAAGTGAAGCTGTAGGATACCTCGCACTTAGTCAATTTAGTTGAAAGGCTCTTCTGCCTTTGTAACTTTGGAGAACAACTTTGCCTCGGCTACTACCAGTTGGGCGCTAGACCGAGTTAAAGAACGGGCTACCCATGGTACCGTTTTGTCTCTCTCCAAGTCTTTTTACACCACCACAGCAGCAAAGGTCGCTGACCCTTCTTTACCGGCCTTCGAGTCTGGATTTCCTTGTGCTCCAGTGCAGGTTGCTCATGACTTTCGCCTCTCCCAAGGTGTGCTGAGAAGGTCATCCTGGTTTAGGCTCATCCTACTAGGACCGAATCTATCCAAGCCGAACTCAGTAAGCCTAGTTCCAGCAAGTGTAGCACTGGATGACTTTGTGGCTTTTTGATGTACTACTCTTCTTTATAGCCACACATTTATCTAAATATGTAGGCTAACTTGTTAACTCTATACTTGCAGGCCTTCGTGCACTTTGCATCAGCTTCCCGTCACCTTTCTGAGGACTTGCGTCACACCCGCTCTTCTTTGTCAACTAGCTTTGATAAGCTTAAGTGGGAGTTGGCACAGGTTCGAGAAGCTCATTTAATTGTCGAAGCTGCCTTATTCGACTTCAGACTTCTACCAAAACGGCCCGAAGTCTTGCTGTCCGTACATGCCAAAAGGACATGTTTACCATTGCCCGCCTTCCCCAAATGTTGGCTTCTGCTGAAGGGAAGGTGAAGAACGCCTCTTTACAGGGCTAACCCTGTGAAGGGCTCTCCTGCCTTTGTGATTTTGGAGAGCAACGCCCGTGAGGCTGCCATTGGCTGGGTACTGGACCGAATTTAGGAGGGAGTTAGCTATGACAACCTCCTTCTCCTTTCTCGGTCTCTTTATTCTAGCACTGCGGGAAAAGTCAGTGACCTTTCCTTGCCAGCCTTCGAATCTGGACTTTCAAGTGATCCAACCCAAGTTGCTTTATACGACTTTTGCCTCTTCCAAGGTGTGCCTGAAAGAAGTCAGGTCCTCCCAGCTAGGACAACTCCTGCCCAAGCCGAACTCAACCGACCAACCTCTAGTAGGCGCAGCTCCGGGGGGCCTTGATGACTTTTTTGTTGTCTTCCTTTTACTCGAAGCATTTTACTTTCCAGTTTTTGTCTTTCCTCTAGGTTGTAACCCGGGAAATTTTGATTTTTGAATGAATAAAATCTCTTGATTTTTTATCTCAATCTTGCTTACCCCCAATTTAAGTTTATGATAATAGAATCAATATACTTAAATTAAGAAATTTTTTTGAAAGAACGAGAAAATAACACTTTATTCATTAACAACTTGATCTACATTCTATTGAACGTATTTTTTTCAAGTGTTCTGCACTCAAAGGATGGAGGATCTTATTTCTGTCATGCCTTTGAGGTAGTAGGTGCCGGGCGTGCCACTTTGGCAACCTGGTATAGTTCTTCCCAATTTGGCCTCATGTCTTCACTGTTGAGTTCTTTGAAGTGTCAATCTGTACGACAGAGAGAAGATATGTTAATAAAAATAGATGATTGGTTAAATTATCTTCAGAATGATTAATATATAAGTGAACGAGTTATCATCACAATCACTAACCTATTTATTAAT
>JBBMEG010000024.1:4245187-4262990 GCA_037832605.1 Cyclanthera cordifolia
TGGTACAAGTGAGTAGTTATAATATAAGATTAAAAAATATTGATAGTTATTGATAAAATATTTTAGAATTGATCACATTGTGTGAACACCAATTTCTCAATATTTATAGAATTTGCCTACCTTTTATAGCGGAAATCTATGAAATTAGCCCATTGGGCTTAATTGGAATTCGACTAATAGTAATTGTGAGGCCCGAGAATCAAATGAATCCAATAGAGCCCAATACCCAATGTTCTATAAACATCTCCTTACATAATCGCTTTTTAACTTTTAAGGGGTTGTTTGTTAAAGATTTTTAGAAATAAGGTAGAAACTAGCATTAGGGGCTAGTGTTTAGTGTTTTTTTTTTCATAAGCTGTCAAGCGGTAAAGGGAAGGGATGTGACCATATCAGGCACCACATGGCGCAATCAAAAAGTGATTTTGTTTTTTTTTTTGTATAGTTTTTTTATTTAACTTTTATTTATTCAAATATATTTTTTAAAAAAATTATTATTTATTTGAAAATATTCATCACATCTTATAAAAAACAAACAATTTTCATAATTCTTCCGTAAACAATCTTCATATAAACAAAAATTAATAATACATATTTCTAAACACTCTACCAAAACCTTTAAACAAACAAGCAATTATAAACACTAAAAAATAACTCCTCCATAAAATCTCAAACAAACACCCCTGAAGCGTTTACTATCATAATAATAAATAATACTATTATTATTTTGTTGATTTTTTAAAAAATTTTATTTTAAGAACACTGTTGTTAAAATTTATTATAACAAGAAGTTGGAAAGAGTTTAACATACAATTTTACAAAAGTGCCCTTTTATTTAACGTTGGTGTGAATGGAATTTATTAATAAAGTGTGTATGTTATGGAATCCCACGAACTATTGTTTAAATTTAATGTCGTTATGTTGTTGTAATTAAAAAGATAAATAATTAATTATGGCAATTTGCAACGTGCCTTTACACTTCACAACCAGTTCAACACGGCAAGCAAATTCATTTCATTGCGCCCAACCTGCCAAAAAATCCAATAAGGGAAATGCAAGAATTAAATTAATATAATCTGATATTTGAAAACATATATTTTTTTCTTTTTTTTTTTTTAATTTTAAAATATAGAATGACATCAGAACAAAACTAAGCCAAAAAATATATTCTCCAACTTTCAACTATTAAATTTTGACCTCAATCTTTGATTTTGAAGAAGTAACCCGACTTCACGACTGTCTGAATGAATAATTGCAAGAACGAGATTATTTTGAAGAAAAAATCATACTAATAACTGATTTGGATGAAATTGTTTAAAGATTGATTATAAAAACTTATAATAATTTTATATAAAAGCATAAAATATACAACCGATTAGAGATTTTAAAGAAAAAATATGACTTTTTATATATATTTCATTATTGTTTTGAAAGCTTTTATATACACTAGAAAATTCTAACGTTGCACGTGTCTATATTTTGACTAGTTTTTTCGAATTATTATAAGTATTGTCTCAATTTTCGAATAAAAAAAAAAGTCTTTATTCTTTTATTTTTTTTGTTTTGTTTGAGACGCTTTTTTTTTTTTTTATCAACCGTCAAATATCTTTATTCAATTAATTTTCAATATTACAATCTATTTATTTAAATTTAGTTTCAATTTTCAATAATTAGACCATAATCTTTCTACCAACAAAGAATATATTGGATAAAAGAAAAATAATTATAATGATACATTCTTAACCTATTTTTTTAAGACAATAAATAAATGGTAGAAAGTCAAAACTTTATACTACATAAGATGAAATAAATATTATAACCTGTTTGAGGGGTTTTTTTTTTTGTCCTTTTAATAATGCCTACTTTTAATCTTTTCAATCTTGATCTTTTTTATATACATAATTTTAATCTAGTAATTATTTTTACTCGTAAGTATTGACACAACACACATTGCAAAAGCTAATGAAATAATTCAAAAAGTACAAAATAAATATCACATTCATTCTAAAATACAAAGATAGAGGGAAGAGAAAAAGTCTTATGATTAAAGTTTCAAAAATTCATAATGTCATACGAGCATGTGAACAATAGAGATGAGACAATGATGATGAAGCACGCAAACTCTATTTTTGAACTATTGAAGATATCAAATTACCTTTCATCATTATTAAATTACAAATGACTATGGTTGCAACAAAAGAAATAAAGATAAATATATTAGATAATTAAATAAATAAAAAAAAGTAAGGAATAAGGAAAAAAAAAAGTTAAGATGCTTGTAAGAAAATTGTTGAAGAAAGTTTAATATATATAATGGTAGGAAAATAGAGTTACAAAACTCTTCAATATTCACTATTAAATGAAATAAACTTATTAATTTTATGAAAAATAAAAGAAAACTTTGTCATATTCTAACATTTGCATTTACTAACTATTTATATGAATATAGAAATGTAAGTTACATATGAACTATGTAGGTGTTTGATTTTATTTTTTTTTATTTTTTTATTTTTTATTTTTGAAAACTGTGGATCTTTGAATTTCAATACAGCATAATAATTAACTTTAATTTTTTTTTTTCCATTTTTTTAAAACCTCCTTTAATCTTTTCTTAGCTGGTATCTTTATTCTCTAATTATTACCTTTAACCTTTTCCTAGCCTAATAAATTATAACGTTATTATGCACAAATAATTGGTTAATGAGTCCCTACTTTCCTTCCGATCAATCATATCCACTTTTTCATAACTTGATTTTGAAGATTAAAAAAAACTTTTTTTTTTTTTTTGTGAATGAGATAAATTATAAATTTAGTTTCAATAATTTTTTTTTTAAATTTAATTATGATTTAAAAATTTAGACCTTAGTCTCTATGTTGCTCCTATAATTTAGAAAAATATATAAATTCAGTCTTTATGATTAGAAAAAATAGAATTTAATTTTATGTTTTGATAAACTAAAAAATAGTCAATGTTATTTTTAAATTATAGGCAAATTAAATAAGTAAATGGGATGTATGAATGATGTCTTTTTGTTCAATCAATTACTTATCTCACTAAATAACTAATTTTTATATATTTTATTAAGCAACAATTACCAGCGACCTGATTATTTTTTTAGATTTTATGAAATTTTAGGGACTAAATTCTACCTTTTCAAATAATAAAAACAAAATTATAGATTCTTTTTCAAATTATAGCGATTAAAGTCTAGATTTTTAAAGTATAGGAGTTTAATTATAATTTTTTTTCAAAGTGTAAGAACCAAATTTATAATTTTTCCCTCTATATTAAGTTTTTATTATTTATTTTTTTTTTATGTTAATGAAAGGTTGTTATACTTTTTTTCTTTTATTGACGATGTTTATTTTTAATGTCCTGGCTCATTCTCCCAATCATTAAAATGAAAGTGTGTTTGTTTAAAATAAATATTGTTCTAACTGATATCTTGTATGAAATAGAATCTTATATTATCTAATATAATTTGATTTTGAGGTAAATGTTCACATTATCTAATATATTATTAGCGTGAAACGTGAGTTATTATTCCTAATAATTTTGATTTGAGCTTGTGACCTCATTCAAGCTGGCAAAACAAAGCTTAAAACGAGTATTTGAGATTTCAAGGTGTGCTTTCTCAAAGCCCTAGATTCGAGTCTCACCTGTGACATTAGTTTGTAGACATCTTTCATGTTTCCATTCTTTCTATGTCTCCAGGTGCCTAGCCTAAGGACGGGCGTGATTACCCCGAGTATAGTGAAGCGAAGCTTCGATTTCCCAGTTTCAAAAGAAAAAAGTATTTGATGATTTCAAAATTTGGATTTGAATTTATGGACTGAAATACTCTGACTTAAGTTTTTGCCCGTTTGGGCGGAGTTCTCAAAATTTCGAGGAGTCAATAACCCACAAGGAGCATACTAGATAGTATGAAGTTCTTAGATATCACTTCCACCTCTAAACCAATTGATAGCAAGGAGAATAACACACATAGCTTTATCATATCATATATTATGTAGTCTTTTCACTTATGGGTTGAACTCAAAGTAGTGAAAGAGTACGTGAGTCCTCCAAGCATTTATAAATAAGATGAGCTACTTTTATCATTGCAAATTTGTTTTGAGATGAATACCTTTTTTTATATGGTGTAAAAGCCCATAAACTCAAACGGGTATTCGGTCTCATCATTTTGATCAAGGCCTATCATCTCCTAGTTCGATTTACCATTACTATTTTCATCCCATGCATCATAGTCATTAAACTCATGACTTTAGCACACAATACATTCAATCCTGTGATTAAAAAATTATTTAATTAGGAGAAGAATAAATTAAAGAAAGCCACCCAATTAGTATTAATTTTTACAGATGCTAAGTTGTACAAAATACAATATCATCAGAAAAGCTTAGCTAACCACCTGAAAAAGTGAAAAAAGAAAGTTTATTTAATTAAAATAAGATCTAAATTAATTAGAAGAATAAAACAAACCATTTCTTTTTTGTCCCCTTTGGAAAAAAGAGTTTCTTTTTTTACCCCTTTCCAAAAAAGTGTCTTTCTTTTATAGCCTTTGGTCAGAGTGCAACAAAGTCGACAGTTGTGCTAACAGAACAGTAGTTCAGTAACATAAGTGTAAATCTCGTGACTAAATGTTATAGGTCCGATTCCTATCCCACCCCAATTATTGTAAATTTAAAGAAAAAAAATGAAGGCGATGTAAAATAATCAACGTTAATTTTGTCTTCACAAAAAACGTCAGCTAAGCCATGTTGAAATAATTTTAGTCAACATTTTGCTGTAAACAATAGGTAATTGAGATCCAACCGATTTTTTGTTGAGATGCAAACAAAGTATCTCACATCAGTTAGAAGAGAGGAAGATCATGAGGTATATAAGTGATGACAACCATCTTCATTGATATGAGATTTTTTGAGTGAAACTTAAAGCAAACACAACTTATTTTTTATTTATTAAACAAGAAACAAGAATTTGAAAATAACAAACAAGAAATTTAAACCAAAAAAGCTTTTAATCTATAAATTTTGTTAAATTCAATAATAAAAATAATTCTAACTTATATTTTTATCGACTAATTATCTATTTAAAAGTGAAAATAATAACGATAAAAAATAGTCCCCTGCCCCTTCTTTTTAAGGTAAAATAATCCTCTATCAAACAAAAAGAAAACTTATATTATAATATGTTTTCATAAACGTTCAAAATAACTATTAATCTGCATTTCAAAGTTTTAATTTATGTGTTTATAGGTGTTAAGTCATTTGTCAAACGTTTTTATTTGAGAAATAAAATATTATAAATGTTGCTTTCTTAAATAATTAAGCTTGAATTACGTATGGATCCAAAATACTTTGAGCTAGCATGCACATATTTAATTAAAAAAAAAAAAAAAAGGAGAAAAAGATAAAAACAAGTCCCACATTTGTGTTTGTCTTTTTTTGTTTAAGAATTAAATATTTTGGAAAACGGATATCTTAGGATAAAGAGAAGATAATGGTTTTGAAAAATGGTTAAGATGTCACGTTAAGAGCGCAAAAAAAATAATCAATCAACGGGACCATAACATAACGACTTATCTAGAGATAACAAGTGTATATTTTCGATTATTTAAATTGATAATAATGTATCACATAAAAAATGTAATTATATGAACATATTTTTTAAAATATATATATGTCACCTCTTAAGTGTCAAGATCATATATCTTGATAGTAGTATGACACCCCACTCGTGCAAAGAAAAGTGGCATTCGTGGAGCCTATAGAAGGTCAAGGCTTTGAGTGTCGTGATGCGATCGAGGTGTTCAGGAATCATCCAACACACCAATAGAGTGTATTAAAGCATTGCCAAGTTGGATCGCGAATATAAGGGCATGGTTATGTCGTCGACATGGTCAATGTTAAGCCAGTGGGGGTCGATGTTGAGCCCCGGGTAACTACCTCGAAATTCGTACACTAAAGGGGAGGCGTGGTGTTAAGCTCTCCACCACCCTAGGCCAGCCTATGGCCTAAGTGTGCTACCCCATGACACACGATGTGGGCGAGCACTTGCAAGACGAGCTTCTTGGGTGTTTCCTAGATATATGTTCTTGAGGAGAGTGTCAAATGGCACGAGTGTGTGGACATTGTGCTCCTTCTCGGGGGCAGAGGTTCCGACATATATCGAGTGGCGGCCTGAGAAGCAGAATTGGCCCGAGATGGGCACAAAAGGGGTCGACCCTCGCTCAAAGTCTCGGATGGATCCGTCTAGGTAAACTCAAATATCAGCCTATTCCCCAGGAAGGCATCGAGATGGTTTCAAGAAGGCATGCTCGGATGAGCGGTTAAGCTTGGTGGCATCCAGATGTTCGCGATGGCCTAGTATGCATCGATGGACTCGGTTTCTCTAATTTGGATAGTTTTGCTCGTTATTCTCCGGTTTTCATTATAATGCCCGATGAGTTCTGATTTGCGTAATAATGGCCCAGTAGGTCCCAGTAAGTCCTAAAATTACCTGGTAAGCCCCGATTTTTCTACAAAGGCCCGAGCTGCGAACATGTTCTAAACAATCATAGGGGGAGGACTGAGCTGCGACATTGCATCGAGATGACCTTGGCCTGATGTAGAGGCAAGGATGAACCTTAAGACTTGGCCTAAAGCAGAGGCGAGCCGGTTAGATTCGTGAATGACAAGGAATACACACTCAGACAACGTGTATATCCAAGAAGACTTTCATTGTATCCTAAGGAGCTTTGTCGAGGGTGAGAACCTCGCTTGAAAGTCCAACAAAGCCACAAAGCCACAAAGCATCGGAGAAAAGGGTTCGAGGCTGAAGTTTCACGTAAGGCTGAAAATCATGGTGCATGTCGCACGAGTTGAAGAGTACGACCATGACATTGAGCACCCAAATTCTTCTTGACTACTAGGTCACTCCATGATGATTAAATAACTTATTATAATGCTTAAAGCAATTATATTTATTATACTATGAAGTATCTGAAATACATAGAATTTTTTTTTTTTTTCGAATCTTAATTTCATTTTACAGGACATAATACCAATTTAGACTTAATAGGCTATGATACCATATTATAATTGATTTTTGAGATGGATGTCTACACTATCTAAGATGGTATCGTAACTCATTAAATTCAAGCATGTATATTGTCCAATGAAATGAAACTGAGATTCGATTTGGTGAAATCCAAAAGAAACATCATGTTGAGGAAGTGTGTTAAAAATGTCACATTAAAAAGGTGGAGAAGTCTCAAAGCATTTATAAGATACATGTCTACTCCTCCCACTTCCAATTAGTTTTGAGATAAATGCTCATACAATCCAATACCGTTTGTTCAAACTAAATAACCTAAAACAATCAAATAAATGGCAAAATGAGATTTTTTTTAATTAAAAATGAAAAATGAAAAATAGAAATTATTAAATATGCTATTCTCACAAAATAATTATAGGTACAATCAAAATTTAAAATATTTACATTTATATTTATTAATACTGTATTATAAGAAAATACGAGATAATACTCATTAATACAATGACTCTATTTGTTCATTCTTTTGAAAGTGATTATATTTATAGTTATTTTCTAGATTCGACTAGTTTTATAAACTTCCCTCAAAACTTTATCATCTCCTAAGCTTCATTTTAGATTTGTGTATTATATAAGTTGGTATACAAAAAAATCATTGGGTTAAATAAGATAGATAACCACTTTCATTGCTACTATGTCTTTTGAGTAATAATAAAAAACAAAGTCATAAAAATGTGTATAACATCGTATAATGTGAAAGATTTCGTAAAAGAGCAGTCATCCCTTCAAATTGATAAGTATAAACTATCGATTAAGTTTGCTTATCCGGTATAAAAATAATAAATTAACAACAATAATGGTTAAAAAATAATAATATTATTATTAACACAATAATGGTTACAAATTTCTTCATGTAAAAAATAAATAATTCCAGTCACTATTTTGAGCACGTCCCACTCTATTTTAGGAAATAGCCAAATAATTGTAAATTTGTGGCTGGCAAAATCAATTTAGAATAAGCACTAAAAAAAGAAATCGATTTAGAATTAAAAAAAAAAAAAAAAAAAAATGGATTTAGAACAATGTTCATATTGAGTAATTATCTCCACGTGCCATGTCTATATCGAGTAAAATATTGAGAATTAATTTTTTAAAATGAATGTATCAAATAATTGAACAAGAAATCTAATAACTGTATGAAAATACTAAATTATATAAATACAAATTTTATTAGTCGACTCAAAAAATTTGGTTTAATTATTTTTTTAACTGACACTGACTGACATATACTTCAAAATCGTCCAACCGTCCTTAACTCAATCAATTTTGGTCGATTAAATCGGTTTTCGAAGATTGACCCCTTAGGTACGTAGGATAGATAAGAATAAATAGGGCAAAAAGAATAGGTAATTGTAAGAAGTTAGGGTAGAAAGGGACATTAGAAGAAAAGCAAGGTAGGGTGTTGCCCCCAAGCCCACCCACCTACACTACACAATAAAAACCTTAACTTGGATGCTAAGTTTTTGTTGTGCCCTTTTTCCATTTCCCCAACTCTTAACTGTCACTTTTGCCCCCATCCCAAATATTTCTACCTTTTTACTTTTGAATATTCAGTTCAATCATGTTGTTACTATGTTCATATATTATCTTAAGATTTTTTTTTTTTTTTTTTTTGATTAATGGGTGATTTAATATGATTTAAAATTATTTTTGAACATGAAATTTTACGTCATAACTTTTCAAATAAGAGGTGTTTGGAGTAAATGAATTGAAGAGATCGGAAAATTTCATATACACACATTTGGGTCATTCACAATTATAATACGATTTAAAAAAAGAATAGTTTTTTTTTTTAACGATTATTTACTAAATATTAGTTTGAAATACTCATCCAAAATCTCACAACAAACACTTCTTAGGTGCTTGGGCCAATGAGAAGATCGAGAAAAAGAATGATTTCCAGTGTTTGAGCCAGCGAAAATCATTCCTCCCTAATCACGTTTTCTCAAAAACACATTTTTATTCTCGTCCTAACTACTTTTAATTCTTCGTAAAACAACTTTTTCTTCTCACAAAAACTATTTTTCATTCACATGAAATCGAATATTATTTTATATTTTTTTTTCATTATCATTCTCTTCATCTAAACACAATTAATCATTCTCCTCATTATCATTTACTTAACCACAAACACAATTAAGCATTTCTTCATGATCAAACACAATTAATCATTCTCTTATAATCATTTTCTCTTTCATTCTTCTCCAAATTTTCATTTCTTCAATATGGTTCTCATTTCGATTGCCTCAAACACATCCTTAACGTTGACGCATAAACAAAAGGTAGAGTTTTCTTACACATTCGCAAATTTTTCTCTTTTACTCATCATTCCTTAAACAGGCGATTCCATTACACTACATAGCTACGGACAACCCACAGGCGGCCATTATTTTGTTACTATCGTTGTCTCTTTCCCTTCTCTCCCTTTCCTGAAAGCCACCATTTCTGAATAGTTTAGTCTTCCCTTTATTTACCCAAAATTCTATTTCTTTTCAATCATAATCATATTATTTCTCTAACTTTTATTTTATTTCATCATTATTTTTATTTTAATAAAATACCCATTTTGAGTTTTCCATGAGTCATTGTATAATAAGCATATTCCAATTGTAGACTTTTCCACCCTCAAAGCAATTGTGGGGTTTTATTATTGTCCTCTAAAAAGCAATAAAATGATTCCAAATTTTCTCCTATATATTCCTACTGCTTCCTCCCCCATTAATGCCGCTCATCCCTACTCTTTTTTTCTTTTTTGCTGAAATGGGTCGCTACAATTTACTAATTGCACTTCCGGTCCTTTCTCTGTTGTTATTCCCTTCCCCCACCCTCGCCCAACTCCGACCAAATTTCTACGCCAACATTTGCCCTAATCTTGAAAACATAGTCCGCAATGAAGTAAACAAAAAATTTCAGCAAACTTTCGTCACTGTTCCCGCCACTCTACGACTCTTTTTCCATGATTGCTTTGTTCAGGTACTTCAAATCTGTGTTCGATTCAACTCTGTTTTTGCCCTGTTAATTAAGAATCAAATTAAAATGAAAAAAGAAAAAAATAATAGAGCTCCTGATATTTATAAATATTTGGGATACCTAAGATTGTGTTGATTTCATGATATAATACACGTTTTGATACCATATTAGAGTTTTATAATTTAGGGATGTGATGCATCGGTGATTATAGCTTCAACTGCTTCCAACAAGGCTGAGAAGGATCATTCCGACAACCTCTCGTTGGCCGGAGACGGATTTGACACTGTCATCAAAGCTAAAGCTGCGGTGGACGCCATCCCTCAATGCCGAAACAGAGTATCATGTGCTGATATTCTTGCTTTGGCCACTCGGGATGTCATTGTATTAGTGAGTATTATATAAACATAACTCGACTAGTTATAGACCTTATTATTAGTTTTGCTAAGATCATATACTCAATTACATTGATTAAATTACATGAGACTTTGGTTGAGTGATGATTTATTTAATAGTTTTGAAATATTTCGCAGTCGGGCGGACCGTCGTACGCGGTGGAGCTGGGGAGATTAGACGGTCTGGTTTCGAGAGCCGGTGACGTGGAGGGGCGGCTTCCAGGGCCCACTTTTAATCTGAATCAGCTAAACTCTCTATTTGCTGCTAATGGACTTACACAAGAAGATATGATTGCTCTCTCAGGTATCATCCGCGTGCCTTTCACGCTCTAATTAAATTTCGACACGTTTTCATCTTCTCTAGTGGTTTTTCTTTTTATTATATAATTTGACAATAATTAGGTACCAGATAAAATTTATGAATTCAACCACAATTTTGCGTCAGAAACTGTAACTCATAACTTTAGTTAATATGTATTTATGTCATTTAACTTTTATTTTTGTGTTCCCTGTCAAGGAAAAAAAAAAAGATTTTTTTTTTTTTTTTTTTTTTTTTTAATCATTCGTAATTAGTTGGATTGAAGTAATTTTCAAAATTAAAATGTAGTTCTTAAAAACTCGTATTTTGGTAATTTAAAGTACACAGGAAAGGATTTTTTAAACTTTAGTTACTTTTTAATAAATGTTGTCTTCAATCAATTTAATTTGATTGAAGTTATCAATTTCATTAAAACGATTAATTTTTCTGTATTTGCTATATCAGTATCAATTATTATATATTTGAGTTATTTTCAAAAATATTGACATTCATAATTTTTAGAGGTATTATTACAATTCTCGAAAATCGATTCGACTGATCGAAATCAACAAAACTAAGAGCGGTCGGTCGGTTTTCACGTTTATGCATGTCGATCAGTATCAATTAAAAAAAAATAACCAACTTTTTTTGATCAGTTCGGTTGATCGGTTAATAAATTTTTTCTTTATAAAACATTAATATTTTCATATAATTAATTAGATATATTTTAAATAATGGTAAAATCAACTTAATTTTAAGTGTATTTTTAAAATATATTTGATATATTCATTTTTAAAAATCAATTCTCAAAATTTCAATATAAAATTGTATGATGCATATGTTTTTAATTAAAAAAAATGAAAAAAAAAATAATAGATGAACTAACCGACTTAATCGACCGTTTTAATCAATGTAACCAATTCTCAAAATTTCAATATAAAATTGTAATATGTTTTTTTCGGTTCGTTTCGTTTTTTAGTTAACATATTTATAAGGTCGGTTTGGTGTCAATTTTCCCCCAAAACCGACACCGACTACCGATGAACGCCCTTAATAATTTTTTAAAAAATATTGTTCATAAAAAATTCCTACATTTTTATTAGAATTTAGTTTATTAAAAGACATTTTAATGAAATTTAGTTAACAATGATTTACTATGAATGTTAAAATAGTATTTCTCATTTATAATGGTTAACAAATTAAATATTTCTCGTAAAAAAAACAAAGAAATTTTTTTAAGAATTAACTATTTATATTTCAATAATAATATTTCTCACTAATTAATTTATTGAATGGTAAAATCATATTATCTACGCCTAAATAATTATATTCACATATTTAATTCACTTAGAAGGACATGAATTACCCATTAGATTTAATTTAATTATAGAAACTAATTTTAATTTGAAAAATCAAAAGAATTAAATTTAAATTTTATCTAAAATTCTAAATAGTTTTACAAAACTAGTCAAATATATAGCCAAAAAATTAAAAAAATATAATTACTATATTAATTATACGTATTTTCTTATAATATAATATTTATAATTATTGTGTAATGCGGCAGCGGCTCACACGCTGGGATTTTCGCACTGCGGGAAGTTTTCCAACCGAATTTACAACTTTGCCCCTGGGAATCCAGTGGACCCGTCACTAAACAAAATGTATGCAACCCAGTTACAACAGATGTGCCCGAGGAATGTGGACCCCAGAGTAGCGATCAACATGGATCCAAACACTCCCAGAACATTTGACAACGTGTACTTCAAAAATCTCCAACAAGGAATGGGCCTATTTAGTTCGGACCAGGTTTTGTTCACTGATGCTAGGTCCAGGCCCACTGTGAACACTTGGGCCGCCAATTCCCAGGCCTTTAATCAGGCCTTTGTTGCAGCCATGACCAAACTGGGCCGGGTCGGAGTAAAAACCGGTGGGAACGGGAACATTCGACGCGATTGTGGAGCTTTCAATTGAAATGACAATAGTAGCCTCACCTCTATTTCTATTTTATAACAAACGTGTATAGAGGACACGACATTGAGTTAATAAAATGGAGGGGATTTATTTATGTTTGGTTTTTTTTTGTTCAATTGTGATTGGTGATTTAAATTTGGTTTTAAGATGTAATTAAGATTGAATTTCAATAAACTTATGTTGTGTCATTACATGTTTGTTGGTTTTTTTTTAATTGAATAGAAAATTACATCAGCACATTGCAAAGAATCCAAAAGCAATATATGAGGAGAGATAACTCCTCCAAAAAAATAGAAGAACCATAAACACCATTCTAAGGGGTAATCAATGAAACAATCGTAACTCGAAACATCACATCTAGTTAGCAGATCTGCAGCACGATTACAAGATCTGCGACAGTAGGAGAAAGATAAATTCACCAATCATAGAATAAATTTTCTAATGTCAACAATGATGTTGAATACTGTAAGATTCAAGAAATCTACTACAATAGCATCAATAACAACTGAAGCATCAGACTAAATCAGGCTCAAAGGGAAAGGGTGAGCTCCCCTCGATACTAATTCTTTAATTCCCCTCATAATGGCCATAGTCTCAATATCCATGGCAGTACTCCAACCCAACAAACCTTGCGCATAACTAAACAACAGCGACTGATACCACTAATCTCTAATCTCCTCGAGCCCTCAGGAGGGGCTCCTCCACGCATTTCCATGAAGAACGTCCGAACCACCTCTATGTAGCGAACAATTTGCCATGAGAAACAGAAAAATAATTAATAGACCTTGAGATAATATCAGGAAGAGTTTCCAATGATTCTTTGCCCTTGTGACGATAAACCTTGAAAAAGAAAAAGAATTACATGTTCACTCGTATTTATTTATGTTTACTTGATTTAATCATAAATTATGTTTTCATAAAGTTATAACTCTTTAATATTTGTCAACAAAAACAAAATTCTACCAAACGAGTGAGTGTCGCGTTGATTTTATTGTTCGAAGGTAATTTAGTTCAACACTACAATTAGGAGTTCGATTCTTAAAATTGGCTTTGAAGTTTTCAATTGATAAATGACAACGATGGTAATTTGGATGCACGCATTACTCGATTGGGTTGGACTTATGAAGTGAGTAGGAGGGCGTGACAGCTCCAAGGTTTTGAATAGTCCTTACTTCCAATCTATATATCCATAAAGCACGTGCAAATGGTAATATGCGAAGAAGAAAATTCATGAATTATTGCAAAAACGACATCTCAACTTCAAGCTTATGTTTTTGACAAACCTCATCGGCCGCCTTAGCTGTCTTTCTCGTTTAATGTTTTTTTTTTTAACATTTTATGTCAATTATTTCTTCTTCTTTTGTTTTCATTTTCCCTTACAACAGCTGTGTATACATCCAAAACACAATGTAAAACCACGACTTTGAGTAATGTTTGTTTTCTAAGTTTCACTCTAAATATATATATATATAGTATAATAATTATGTTTATCGAGAAGTTGATGTTTCAAGCAAACTAATTAATCCTTAATTTGCAATTTCAATAATATTTTCCTTATTTAGATTTTCAATAATTCTTCCCTAGTCTAATCATCTTAATTAGTGTCGTTTGAATTAACTTCAAAATATTACCTTTTGACTACAAAGTAGAATGGGAGGTCTCGAACTACATACTGATTAGAGACTGTTAGTACATCACTAATATTAACTAAGTTATGTTCACATGACTAATCTGAAGCATAGAATGCCACGACAAGTATATTAGAGGTAAGGGAAATGTCACATGATGTTTATCCATGTGCCATGGGAGTGATGAATATGTATGTTTAAATTCTTCTTTTTAAATATGGCTGAATACAAAATTATTATCTTTTAAGCACGAAAAATAAATGTCATAAGATGACCATCATCCATAATAGATTAAAAATGTTACTCTTTCACGAAATTATGAGTAGCCATTTGAATTTTGTTTTCCCGAATCCTACCAATATTAATAGGTTGTTATAGTGAAAAGTTAGCATGAAGTTAAGTACAAATAGAACAATTAAAGTGGACCGACTCAAACAATAATTTATGTGCGTTATGAACTTTAGAGATCACCTATTGTTTCCTAATAAAATTCAAAGGGTATGTTTGGTTACTAAGGAAAAAGAAATAAAATAGTAGAAAAAAAAAAGAATGAATAAAAAAAAGAAAGTAAGAATAAATTATTAATTAAGAGGTAACTGATGGACGAACAATGAGAAGGGATGTTTCTTCTCTTCCCATCCCTTCCACCCTTTAAACATGTCCTAAATGTTATTGTTATATTATTAAAAGGATATACTATTAGATAAAATAAACATTCATCTTAAAATCAATTAAAGTAATGGATGATATGAGAATTAATCACCTGTTTTATAATTAGAAGGTATCTCCACTCTATTAAAAAGGAATCATGAATGCAAGTCAAATCGCACTTCAAAGAGTCAATATTTACTATTATGAAAATTTGTGAAGAAAAAGGTTCGATTTCTTTCTAGGCGTTCTCCTAAAACACCAAATTTTAGACCGTATTTAGTGCATAAATTAAGATTCAGTTAAACAATAACAAAATTAGGTTAAGTATAAGCTGAGGAGTTAAATTAAATATTATATAATGTAGATTTATTTAACTTGTGTTAAGTTAACCTTAATATTAACCTAATATGTTTGATATCATGTTTATGTAATTTGAATTTATTAAATGGTTATTGGTCATTGTTCATGCACTTTTTTTAACTATTCTACTCATTATGTAGGTTCAATTATAATATTATAATTAAACTTTTTACCAAAACAAAATTAGTGAGCCGGCCCAATCCCCATAAGATTTTTCAAAAAGAGATGGTCCCCACTAGGCACAAATTGCAAGACCATGATAGGCCCAATTTGCAACGGGTCAGTTTTCCTTTCACTGCAAAGACTGGGAGGTTACGTTGCTCTGTTAAGCCAGCCTGACGCATTCTCCTCCACTTTAGAAACTGCAAGGTTCGGGCTTTCGACTAAACCAAACAGCCCATTCTTTGCTTGAAATGGGCTGTCCCATTATTTAAGCAACTACGGACCTGGCCCTGCGATTCGAGCTGGAGTTCTATCTCATTGTTGCCCTCACTCGAGTTACAAGCTTACGTGACCAAGCTCGGCGATTAATCGTTTGTACTGCCAATCATTAATAGGGTAAATTCTACTTTAAGATTAGCAGTGTGGGACTTTGTAAATTCAAATATAGAACAAAAGAAAATGCTCTTCTCTTGAGAAGGTTATTGATTTTTTATTCGATTGGTGTAACAAAGGGAATAATTTTGTCCAACAACTATTGTGGACTGAAAAATAATTCATCCAAATTTCATTTGTTTTTTCAACTAATGCCTTTTCAATCTAAACTAAAGATATGTGAATCAATCGAAAGCAATGTCAAAGATAAATAACACCGTCGATTTTCAATTAAAAAAAATGATATATAAAAATAATCATCGTCAAAATTAAATATTTTACTAAAAGGATAAGGATTGTTGTTTGTATGCAAACGTATGATTATTTTTTTTTGTTTCCATAACAGATTTTTGTAAATTATTTGAATATGATATTATAAGAAAGGGTATATATACATAGCAGTAGTCTACATATCAGATAAATGTGTTGAAGAATTATCATCTTTTAAAATGTGGGATAATTGGCCACAATGCGAGTATGTTTAACAATCTCAAACATGTCTATCATAATGAGACCATTTAAAAAAAAAAAAAAAAATCATTTTGTATTATATCTGAATTTGAGCTCAAAATACTTTCTTTGGCTTATTCGCTTGAATTAGATCTGAATTTTTTGATCATCAAATGCCCGTAGTGGGATCCTCCAAATTTTTTAGGAATTAATAACTTAAAAGTCTGATATCATATTTAATTATGTAAATCACCAACCAACATAAAAGCTTTTATAAGTTGGAATAAATTTAATTAAATCATTTTAGAATTACAACGACAACAAAAAAAATTTGTTTATAATATATAATAATGTTTGAATATTTTTGTTTAATGTGTTAAAATCTTATATGGGAAGGAAAAAAACATAAATTTTATAGTTTCCATTAACTTCACATAAAAATATAATATAATGTAAAATCTAAAAAAAAATCTCCTAACAAATGATATATAATATCTCAGAAATATTTACATTGTAAATCTAATAAATCTTACAAAATATCTCATAATATTTGTTTTTAAAAATAAAATAAGTATATTACTCTATTTATTATCAATTGACTTTTACGTGTACACATTTATTCTAGAGTAAAATTTGTCTACTTTTCATGAGGTACTTATACATATTTTTTACTTTATTTATGTAAACAATACTATATTTCATCTCTCGTTTATCATTAATCAAATCATCATTTTTATATAATTACATTGTTCATCTGCACATATTGTAATCTACAAGGTAACGCAAAACTCGATTGACTTTTAAATGTAACCGTACACTATTGATTAATGTGTTCGTCATCTTATTGTCTGTATCTTGTTTTTCAATATCTCATAGAAAAATTTTAAAAAATAATAATAATAATATAGAGAAGACAAGGACCAAATTAGACCGAATTGTTGACATGTTAAGCACAAGAGAATAAACAAAGAAAGGAAGAAAAAGAAAGAAAGAAAGTCATTGGATAAAAATAGAAGAAAAAAAAAAGAAAAAGAAAAAAGAATATGTGTTTTATGATAATAATTAAATAAATAAATAAATAATAAGAAAATAGGTGTTGAGGATTTTGGCTTTAAAATGGTACGAAAGGGCACATGTCTGTTGGAGAATGAGGGCTTGTGCCGAAACAGCCGCCCCTTCCCAACAACAAAGCAAAAGTAAACGCTGTCCTCTTTCTTTCACTCATTTTATCAAACACCTTCTGCCCTTCCCTTTTTCTTTACTCCCTTTTCAATGTTTTCTCTAATTTTATAAATGCAAATCAGAATTATCAAACTATTTATAAGGGATATCGAAATGGAATAGTTCAAATATATATAAACAAACTGTAATTAATTATCACATATTGATTTGT
>JBBMEG010000024.1:4264305-4310356 GCA_037832605.1 Cyclanthera cordifolia
ATATTCCGCTATTTTGTTATTGCATAATATATTATATTTGCTATAAATGTTTTTGGTTAACAAAGTGATCATAAAAAATATTTTTAAAGAAATAAAAAGTTAGAGAACTCTATTCACCTCTCTCTAGAGTTGTCATATCGATCCTACATTCCGTGCATCCAATGTCGAACCAAAGTGTCAATTAATTGAAAGAAAAGGGAGTGCACAAACCCTAAGTCTCATCAAATGCTCTCTATCTCTAATGTCTCTCTCATCCAAAACTCACTCCATAAAGATGCTTGAATAGAGAGTCTCAAATTAGGTTACAAAAAACCCTAAATACTCATAAGCCTCACAATAAGAATACAAAATTACCTCAAAGTAACAATATTTAATGGTAAAAGGTTAAATGAATAAAATTCTCTAATACAAAATGTGAGTCACACAATCCAAACAAATACTAATTAAGATTATAATTGCATTTTTTTTTTTTTAAGTGATTGAATTTAAAATTATTTTTTAGATCAACTAATGTTATAGGTCATCTTCATTCCAGAGCATTGTTTGATCTCTTTCTTCTTTTTTTTTGTATAACAGAAAGTTTTGTTTATTTACAAGTATTAAACCATATTTACAAGTTGTATTTCAATTGGGTGATAAAATATTAAAAATTGTTTCTCTCTACAATAATAGAGCATCAAAATAATTTGAGATAGCATGCAATATATTAATTAATTAATCAAGAGAGGGCAGAAGATAAAACAAGTGCCAGAGCGTAATGTCTGTCCTCTTGATCGAGTTAAAGGATATCTTTCAATCAAGGAGAGATAATGGTTCAAAAATATACTATTTGTTTTTTGATTCACTAATATTTAAGTATTTAGAAAATGGAATATATAATTTCATGATTATTTAAATTTTTGCGTATTTGATTATAAAATACACTAATATGAGTATTTGATTCTCAAAAGATAATTAATATAATATGGTTGATTTAATTTAAATCGTAAGGTTGATTTTTTTTTTTTTTTTTTTTTTTGAGTTTACAACCGTGAGATAAATCATCATGGAGTGGCCACCATAGTGGTCATCTACTTATGAATTAATTTTATACGAATTTTCTTTACATTCAAATCAAATATGTGACGCTAGTATTAAGTTGAATTACTATTTTACAATCTCATATTATCTCAAATTAATTAGAACTTTCCTATATTTCATTTTTTTCAAACCGGGAACTATTCGTTTTTCCTTTCTTAATATATATGATTTTACTCTTTCAAACCCTGTTTTTTAGAACAATATTCAGAAAACGGGAAAGTCTCACCTGTTCAATACTATACTTCTATTCTGCTCTTCGAAAAGGAACATTCGCTCTAACAATTTCGTCTCTGTCTACAGCAACTGGAAATGTTTCAAAAAAGAATGTTTTTTTTAATGCATGTATTGACTAATTAACAATACATTTCACCATAAAACAATATTATTATCAAATGTCTTGATGTTCATGCATATCAATTATGAACTTGAGATGAGGATATATCATGAAATACAAACTATAAATAATTTAAAGCATACATTAGTTAAATGATGAAAAACATTGGGTTTTTTTTTATTTTTTTAATTAAGTGGTTGTATTTTTATTATACATACGCAGATCTAAGTCGAAATATCAATAATAACTTAACAACAATAATGGTTATATATAAGTTACACAATAATCCTAAAGATGTAGCTGGCAAATTATTTTTTTTAAAATGACTATAAAAATATTTTAAAATCATTTTTTAAGCCGCCTATATCAAATCATTTAAAACATCATATTGAGTTTTTATATCTTCATATCATATGCTTTGTCTATATTTAGACTTTATTCATATGTTCTTGATATAAATAAAACAGAAAAATGTCTGACTTATCTATTGTTATATTCTTGACTTTGTAATTTTAAAATGTGTATGTTATACGCATATCTTAGACATCAATATTAAAAAAAAAATTGAATTAATCAATAATAATTTTGACTAGTTTAATTATATATATATATATATACATATATACATATACATATATGTACATATATATACATATATGACACAAAACTTCAAAACTAATCCTAACTTTTGATGGGATTTTTTCTTAGTATAAGATAAGAGTTAATTTCCCGTCCCCATTAATTTCTTCTTCACTTTGAGGGAAAAAAACGCATAATTTTTCATTAGGGAGCCATACACTAAAACTAAATCTTCATAATTATATTCATTGTTGAATATTCTTCGTGAGCTATTCTATGAATATTAATATGATATTATTTACTTTCAACATATGTTTTCAGACTTTGTTTTTTGTTTCACCTAAAAGATTTCATATCAATAAAGACAGTTGTCATCATTTATATACGTATGATCTTTCCCTTTTCTAACCAATGTGAGATACTCTGTTTGCATCCAAAATAATTTATCCAAGACTCGGATCTAAAATATGACAAGAGATTTTAGAATTAAACGAACTTGTGTTTCGTTAATTCAAGTCTTTAACTACGTTTGAAGTGTCAAAAATAATGATTATAAGAAAAAAATGTTACCTGTGTTTCACGTGAAGAATATGTTGATTAAAAAAAAACCCAAGTGAATAATGTATGTGAGGAATTTTGAGAAATTTTTTTTTAAAAAAGAATAGTAATACTTTTCTACTCATTTATGAATAGTACATATAACTAATGCGAGACTATTTTAATTCCACGATTTTGTTTAACCTACCCATTCATTAATAGACAAATATTTGTAGAGAAAAAAAAAAAGTCTCAAAATACTTATTTTAAGGTTGACGATTTAGGTATTTCGTAGTATTAGTATGTTTAGCTAGTCGAGGAATAGAAAGAAATGATGAGAAAGTAAGGGAGGAAAAGTGAGAGTAAATACATGTTTGAGGTACAGAAAAGAAAAAAAAAATGTTAGGTGTGATTCCAATAGGAGAGATAAAAGTAATGGTATAATGTTATGATTAAAAAATAGATATTTAGTATTTTTTTTAATATAATACTTATAATTAATTATATATTTTCGCTTATTTATAAAATAACATTTCCAAAGATTTTTCTATTTTATTTATTATTTATATGAAATTTATAATTATTTCAAACTTTATTTTATTTCACTAATCATTTAAATTTGATATAAAAGTTGCAAGGGATATCAAAATATAATTTGGTCTGAACATGTTTGAACAAAATTGAACTTTAATTCATTTCATTTATAATGTAAATTGATTATCAAATGAAATAAAACAATTAAAATGTTTAATTTGATAATTGATTAAACAAATAATAATCAAAATAATCAAATACATATTAATTATAATTTATAGACATAAATACTTGTAAATATTATTTAAATAAAAAACAATATTTAAAAATACAGGATAAATATAAAAAAAAACCAATTAAATACACATAAATAACCTATACTAATAGGTAAACAATTAAGTTAAATAGATAAGTTGGCCAATAAAATTATATTAAATTTATATATATGCAAGGTTCCTTTTCATAATTTGTTTGAATAAAAATATGTCCTATAGATATAGTAAAAATGTGATACATTATTTAGTATGTATGTTTTAAAAGTATAGTATGTATTATTTTAAAGTATCCAAGTATTGTTGGTTTTTATTTTCCCTTGTGTTTGCGCAAACGGTTTGAATACGGTACGGCTATAGTTGATAGGCGGCCACTGGCAATCCTTCCTACATTATTATCACTATTATTGTCCTTTTCTCTCTTTTCTACCTTTCCTAAAGCCTCCATTTCTGAATATTAGTCTTACCAATATACCCCTCCTTTATCCTCAATCATATTTCTTTCTTTTATTTATTTAATTAATTGAATATTCGTTTCAATCATGTTACAATTTCAGTTTCCATGTGTAACCATATTCCTTCTTCTTCTTCTTCTTTCATCTCAATGCAAAATGTGTAACAATCACGAAAATGATTCCTAACTTTCACCCATCCACGCTCCTATATATAAATTCCAACTCCTCCACCCTTAATTATGCCTCTCATCCCTTCTCTTCCCTCTAATTGCTGAAATGCCTCGCCTCAATCTCCTTATTGCATTACTCTCCCTCCTCTCTCTCTTCCTCTTCCCCTCCCCCACCCTCGCCCAACTCCGCCAAAACTTCTACTCCAACATCTGCCCAAATGTCGAATCCATTGTCCGCAGAGAAGTCACCAAAAAATTCCAGCAGACTTTCGTCACCGTTCCGGCCACCCTCCGCCTCTTCTTCCACGATTGCTTCGTTCAGGTCCTTTTTTTTTCATTTCATTTCAATTACTCTCTCTTTTCACCTAATCAAACTTAATTATATACTTTTAAGGGATGTTTCTTTTTTCTACTTTTAAGGGATGTGATGCGTCTGTGATTGTTGCTTCCACGGCGTCGAACAAAGCGGAGAAGGATCATTCCGACAACCTGTCACTGGCCGGAGATGGATTCGACACCGTCGTAAAGGCTAAAGCTGCTCTGGATGCCGTCCCTCAATGTCGAAACAGAGTTTCCTGTGCGGATATTCTTGCTTTGGCTACTCGGGATGTTATAGCACTGGTCGGTGTATATAATTTTATTCACAGCTTCAAATATCGTTGGTGTATTTATTTATTTATTTGATTTTGTAGTCCGGCGGGCCGTCGTACGCGGTGGAACTCGGGAGATTAGATGGCTTGGTTTCTAGAGCCTCCGACGTGAATGGGAGACTCCCTGGGCCCACCTTTAATCTCAATCAACTCAATTCTTTGTTTGCTGCAAATGGTCTTACGCAACAAGACATGGTCGCTCTCTCAGGTACTCAATCAGATTTCGACACGTGTTTAGCGCGAAATACGAGAATAAAACTCCCGTGAATCATTTGTCGTCTCGGTTTTTTACCGAATTACTGTTACTTTATTAATATGAGAAATTACCTTTTCAATTCAACTACAATTACAGTCACAAAATTACAGTTTGCTACTGTGTTTTTTTTTAACCAAATAAAACTACTTATTTCATTATTGTTTGTTTTTTACATCTATTCTTTTATTATCTATATTTTTTTTGAAAATCCGATTCAAAAGTTGAAAAATTATATTAAAAAAAAAAGTTTCGGTATTTGTTTTGATTTATAAATTTAATTAAAATTTATTGAAGATAAGACATAAATAAAGAATTTAAATAAATATGATTAAATTTCATAAATTAAAAATGATAATCAAATGATTGTAAATAAGGATATTTATTTAATTTGTTAATTATGTTTCAAAATCAAATACATAGATTTTTTTATATTTTAATAATGTTTAGTATTAATATTTAAAAAATATATATATTTAGTATTTTTGTGTTTTCATGTTTACTTTTATAAGCGTTTTCATATTTCCTTTTATATTTATTTTATTTTAAAAATTAAATTTATACAAAATTCAAAAAAATAATTTATCAATCTATTAAAATTAAGAATTTATTTAGTTTTACATTTTAACATTAACTTACAATTTTATTATTTATATCAATATTATAGATAATAGATAATAGTTTTTTCTAAAAAGAAAAAAAAAAGGACTCACATGCAGTAAGAGAGTTGTTATATTGTTATCAAAGTTCTGAAATTGTTGTATGACGTGGCAGCTGCACACACCGTGGGATTTTCACACTGCGGGAAGTTCTCAAACAGAATTTACAACTTTGCCCCTGGAAAACCAGTGGACCCTTCACTAAACAAAACATACGCAACCCAACTACAACAAATGTGCCCGAAGAATGTGGACCCCAGAGTGGCAATAAACATGGATCCAATCACGCCCAGAGCATTCGACAACGTGTACTTCAAAAATCTCCAACAAGGAAAGGGCCTGTTCACCTCGGACCAGGTTTTGTTCACCGACGCAAGGTCCAGGCCCACTGTGAATGCATGGGCCGCCAATTCCCAGGCCTTTAATAAGGCCTTTGTTCAAGCTATGACTAAATTGGGCCGGGTCGGAGTCAAGACCGGTAAAAACGGTAACATTCGACGCAACTGTGGAGCATTTAATTGAGAAAAAAAAAATAAAAAAAAAGGTCCTCTCACCTTTATTTGTATTTTCTATTGTATTACAATTACAATACAAACATAGGATGATTTGATTGGCGCCGGTATTTAGATTTAAGTGAATTTAAGGAGTTAATAAACGGAAAGGGATTTATAAGTTTGTTTGGTTTTGGTTGTGTAATTAGGATTTTATTTTAATAAAATTGGAGATTTTTCCTCACATTTTTATCCAATAACCTCTCCTACTTTATGTAAACGGCAACATGTGATTATCACTCTTGGAGGCGTTTGTTTGTGTGTTTTAATTAAGCGTAAGGAGTTAAGTTTTATTAAATTGCTTGCTTGAGAAGCCAAAAAATGAAGCGCTTAAGTGCTCAAAATAAGTGCTCGATAAACCCAAAAAATAATTTCATGTATTCTAAATAAATGCTCTATAAACCTATGCTCCAAATTTTTTATTACAATTTCTTTATCAAAACTATCATATAAACAAGTAATTACCTCGAAACCCACAACAAAATCACCACACAAACAAACAACCATATACAGACATTTTTCCAAAACCATGAAACAAACAAGTATTTGATTATAGACACTCAACTAAAATTTTCAAACAAACGAGCTATTATAAAAACAAAAATCTCTAAACACTCCTATAACCTCTCAAACCTAAACATTCAAAATAAACACTTCATAAAATCTCAAACGAAAACCTCCTTTGTATTTTTATCATTATTGTACCTTCAAACTTTGAATGGTTACCACCAAAATTATGAAGCAGTTAAATTTAGATCACATAATTGTTGATAATTAAGTAAACTACACCTTCCAATTATGAGAGTTGTTGAAATGAAATCTTTTAACTAGAAGTTTATTCCATAAATAAATAGTTCATGTTATTAACTTCCTAAATTCTATAAAGTTTCTGATGTGCTATTATTTAACTTTCAATTTGTGTTTTTATTAACCTCTGAATTTTTTATATTGTTCAATTAACTTTTAAGATGTAATTAATCATAGGTTTTTAGAACTTTCAATTTTATGTTTTGAAAGCTCTTGATTAATTTAAGATATTTTGAAGGTGATTTTTCAAGTTCAAAAAAAATTAAAGAAATTGATAAATAGAAAAACTTTAGGGAAAAAAAAAAATCATTTATAGCATTTAAAAAAATCTCAGTAAAATGGTAATAATGCTCATACTCAAGAGTAAATTATGGATAAACTTTAATCAATTTAGCTAATATTGAAAGCAATTGAGATGAAGAATAACACTTTTGAAATAGAATAAAAAGATACGAAAATCTAGTTTAGATAAAATGTATATAAAAAAAATTATAATTAAAATTGTTGAGATAAAAGTTGTATGTCTATAACAATTTCCATATTACAAAAAACCTACTAATTTTTTTGATACAAAATAAAAATTTTAATGTTAAATTACTAATAAAAAAAAACAGTTAATTATGTCAATAATTTATTAAATTAAATAGGAAATTTTAGAGCTTGTTTGAGTTATCTATTATAATTCTTGCAGCACAATTTAGTTTTATTTTTTAAAAATTTCTAATCTACTCGTCTCCTTCAGTTTTTGCCATCCTCCTCCGTTATTACTTTAATTAATTTCCATTTCACCAAACATGTTTAACTCAAGAGAAATTGAATAGTGTAATAATTTTGGATTAATTGGACCGCAATACAGTTATCGTGGGTAACAACAATTGGTTCTCCATTTTTTTTGACGAAAAAATCTTGAAAACTCATCTCTTTATTTTTAAAGTTACGGTGTTAGAGTTCTTCATTCGAAAAGTCAAGACTAGATCTATACTCATGAAAAAAAAGCATTTCAATGAGGTAAGACACTCATTTGTTTTCCATCATCGTTGTCACGCACCTCCGCCGGCACCACCAAATTTTGGACATTGATTGTGATCGAAGACTATCATCCAAATATTGATTAAAAACTATCAACTAAGCTATGATTGAAAGCTATAAATTGAACTAGGGTTCTTCGTTCATCGACTCAAACTGCATGCAAGACTTTCATACATGCATTTCTCTCTCAATCTCATTTATTTGTTCATCAATTTCAGAAATAAAATATCTTTATTTTTCATTAATTTTTCAGCAAAAAAAAAAAAAAAATTTAATGATATTTTTCACAAATATATAAACACATGAAATATAAAGATTTTCTAATGAATCCTAAATAGTGTATAACAATATCCTATTAAATCATATTGAATATCTGCTAATATTAAAATATCAAATCTAAGAGGATATCTATAGATATTTAGTATTCTTGACATTTCTTTAAGGCCACGTTTGATTTTTATTTCATTTTTTGTTTTTGGTTTTTGAAATTTAAGCTTACAACTCGTCTTCTAACACATGATTTTCATATTTTGTTATCTCATCTTACCTTTGTTTTTAAAAACCAAACTAAAATTCAAAAACGAAAAAAGTAGCTTCAAAATATATTTTTATTTACTAAATTTCATAACAATCCACATTTTTAAGAAAAGATGAAATATATATAAAAAAATTTAAGAAAATACAAATTTAAATTTTAAAAATTAAATAATTACCGAACGAAATTTAATATTGTCATATAAAATTTGGAGACTAGAATTGTATGCATTAAGTTGGTTGAGCTTACTTATCTTCATCTTTGTAGTTGAATGTACATTTTTTTTGATGATTAATGAAATCGATTAATTTTTTTTTTTAGATTTTAAGAAAATAAATTAAATATTAGTTGGTAATTTGGAAGCACATAATAGAGAACCCCAAGCATGTGCATGTGGATATAGATAAAGAAGAAAAGTCATGATCAATTGTTGCTAACAACAGTCTACGTCAAGCTTATATATGTTTGCCAAACTTCATCGGCTGCCTTAGCTGTCTCTCACATTTCAATCTTTCTTTTACATGATAAATTATGACATCTGTATTTTAATTTTAACAAACTTTTTAAAAATATTTAGCAAAATGTTTCAATTTCATTATTTTAAAATACTTATAATTAAGATCATGCTCATGTTATTTTTGGATTCACTAATCTTCAATAGTTTTATAAAGATAGTTATTGAGTTCAGTAAAAGAAGAAATATCAAACGGTATAGAGTTCATTAAAAAAATTAATAGTTTTATAAAGATAACACCGTTCACGTTTCTTACAAATATTGGGAGTTATTCTTTCTTATTTAATGTAAATCTTAAACATGCCTGTCAACATAAGATATTTTGAGTTTATCAATTTTGAATCAAAACTCAGTTGTATTATATATTTGAATTTAATAAGATTTAATATCATATTAGATAGTATAAATTGCGTGAATAAAGTCATCTCTAAAGAACTATTCACCTTACTCATATAAGATCTTGAACCATACATTAGTTGCATTTTCCACAATCATTCTCTTTTTCCATTTAAAATAAAATTTACTAATTTTGAAATATCAGATTTTTATGATATTTTAGTAGCAAACATTATTTTAGCTTTCCATGCGTTTGCCTTCCCCTTCTAAAAAGTAGATTAGACATCTCATCTTCCATTTTAATCTTTTTCAAAAGATACAATTCTCATAAACCTACAAATGATCAGTTTTCTATTTTTGTTCTAAATTTAAGATAGATGAGAAAGTAATTCAATAATCATAGGTGGATTGACGAAGTAGTGATTTTATCTTTTTATACATCTATAGAAACTAATGGTTAGCTTGAAGAATTCATGTTATTTGCAAAAAGAGAAAAGGTACGAGCCACCCACTAATTTTTGTTTTACAACAAATAGTGAATATGTTTTATGGGCTATTTGCACGGTGCCCAGTATCATGATCTTACTTGTCTAGTGTGTGTTGCACATGACTGCATGAATCTGTAAGTCTCTTTTTATTATGCTTTTCTCGTATAGGATATATTTTTCATGTTATTGTAACTTCTTTTATGTTTTGGAGTCGTATGACTCCTGATCGCAATTTTGACGGTCAAGCCTGTCACATAAAAAATGTGCCATAATGTACTATATGGGGTATGGCTCTTTAAGCTTCCCTCCTACCAAACTATTATATGATGAATGCAAGCTAGTTGTTGTGCCCTTATTGCATCTTGTCATATACCTTTCAAAGACAAAATGTATTTCAAAACCTTCTTTCTCTCTTTCGAAAACATTTTCACGAGGCCCGTGATAGAGGTTGCACCCATTGTGCCACCCGCTCTCCAATTTTTGTTTTGTCGAATTGCTCGCCAGGTAAGAGGAAGTGCTTCACGATCTCTTTGCAACAACAACGAAGTTGGATCATGACACCCAACAGCATGCAACCCCCTTGTGGACACCAAAAAAAGAGAGAAATATGTGGTCAGAAATATGGGCCTGCATGCTGTTCGACAACATGCAAGTATTTCCCTATATTTTATGCATCAATATATATCAGAGTAGTTAAGAATAACTCGACGAATCCGCTTTTCTAGACGAGTTTTTTTTATTTCCTATCCTACTCTTGCTTGATAACCCCCTTCGATTTATTTTTCGCGAACGTCTATTTTTGCGAGGAATTGTACTACTTTGGCCAAATTCAAATCCTTATTTTGTATTCATAAGCAAACCTGGAATAGTGATGATGAAGCAATTTACCGTTGGATTTTCACTTATCATGGGACATTGATAAAAGGTCTAACAATTTTTTCGATTCGATTGATGGAAATAGGTGTAACAAAGACTCTTATAGGAAAAAATATATCCCTGAATATCTAGGCAAAGCCAACCCTCCCCCCCCCCCCCCCCCCAAGGGGTCGGTCATGGAGGCCTTGACTTCTGGAACTGGTGAAGCCCAACCCCCCGAGGGTTTGCCATGGCGACCTTGAACCCTCGGGGATCGGCCTAGGCCAATCCAACCCCTTCGAGGGTTGGCCATCGTCGAAGCTCAATTCGACCCCTCGGGGGTCGGCCATGGCGATCTTGACCCCTCGGGAGTCGGTTAAGAAGATTTCGACCGTATAAATATTGGCTTAACCAAGTCCAGTTCTCCTGGGGTCGGCCAAAGTAGGTTTTAGCCCCCGAAGGGTTAACTGTAGAAGTCAGGACTCTCCCTAGGAGTCGATCGAGTCCAAGTGATGACTGGATCTGCTAATAACGGCCAGAGTTACGCCGAGAGGGCCAGAATCCAATTTTAGAGGCGAGTCATGGAGCTAAGAGATTAGGATCTCTCTTTGACGAGTCGATGAAGTTCAAGTAATCCCTAAGATCGTTGTGTCATAAGGTAGCAATGGCTAAGAGTTACAACGAGAAGGCCCTAACTCCCGTGAAGGTTGGTCATGGAGGTCAGGAATTTCCCCTAGGAGTCGATTGAGTCCAAAGTGACAACTGAATTGATAACGGCCAGAAGTTACGCAAGACGGCCACGACCCTCATTTAGAGGCAAGTCGTGGAGGTGATAAATCGCAAGGGTTGCCGAGACCAAAGCAAACCTCCTAGGAAAACGTTCGAGTAAACCAAACCTAAGAGGGTCGGAATGGAAGTTATAACTCTCTTGTTGATGAGTTGACCAAGTCCAAGTAACATTAAGAAACGTTGCACCTATTAAGTGTAACCTCTAGGAGTTTCACCGAGAGGCCACACCCTCAAAGAGGTCGACTTTGGAGGTGAGGATCTGCAAAGGTTGACCAAGTTCAAGTAACCTCTGAGGAAAAACCGTTACACCTTTAAGGGATAACAGTCAAGAGTTACGTCGATATTTATTATCGGCTTAATGGCGGACGTTTTAAACAGCTGACCATTAAGCCACTATTAAGTTAGCTACAACAGTTACAAGTCTAGCTACTATAAAATGTCAGGTCGTTCTTCATTTGGATCCAAGCTAAACTACGCTAACAACCCTTGTAAGCCCTTCGAAGTTCCAAACTACTCTCTAAGTTACTCTCTAAAACACTTCCCTAACTTAGGCAATGGAGGCCCTATAGCTCATACCACACCAGTGTACATATATATATATATATATATATATATATATATTTTTTTTTTTTTTTTTTTTTGCAGGCTTCTCATTCCTAGTAATTAAATAAATCTTTACTGTTAATCTAGTTGACCACTTTTTGCTATCAGCAGTTAGTGCGAACTGTGGGTATGAGTTATGTACTATTCAAAAAGCTAGATTCTTACGCTTTTTTCTACAATGTTGGATAGTACGAGTCACAGTAACCACGTTGTCGATGGAAAATCAGACGACGAGCATGCTCTAAGTAGAGTTATCTTCAGATAACATGAAGTCGTTCATGTCGAGAACCATCCAGAACCTGAGGCTGGAGTGCCTAGGCAAGAGCTAGAGCATGCCGATCTAAAGTTCACGGCTTTGGAAGAACAAATGTAGGGAATGGCTGAAAACTTGGGTCGTTTGATGGAGCTACTTCAATAGCCTTCTCCAGCTCAGGCTGCTATTGGTGAGAACAGAGAGCACCGTGGAAGGCAGCTAGGCGAGGATCCACCAAGAATAAGGCTATTGCTGAAAGTCAATGCCCTTGGTTTGGGACCCTACAAAAGGGATCAGTCTCTTTCCAGGTACCCAAGACCAGTCCAACGACTTTCACTGGGTGGTAATGATCGAAGGAGGGAGCACTCGGTTGATCAAAAAATTAGTTCAGAAATTGAAGGCCGCTCCAAAACACAATTAGTGAAGAGTAACCAACTGTAGAGTACCACTCGTTGATCAACCCAACACCCTTCAAGCACCCCCAAGTGCCCGAGTGACGGGATCAGACTTGGGAACAGATATAAAAGATGTGATCAACCATCGTCGAAAGAAGACGACACATGTTAGAGCCGAGAACCAACCTTGGTTAGCTTAGATATGTCTCCTCCAAGACCAGCTGGAGGATATGAAGAAAGTACAAGACCATGATGGGTTTGACTTGGATAAATTAGTCTATCATGGATGAACATGTTCCGATGAAATTCAAGCTTCCAACAATCAAAGCATACGATGGGCTAAGAATCCCTTGAGTCCGAGATGTAATCAAGTGTCGAGCATTCTCATTCACGCTCATAGAACTAGTAAGAAGATGGTTCAAGAAGCTCAAATGAAAGTCAATCTCGTCATTCTAGGAGCTAGCTAGCGCCTTTGTCACCCAATTTCTAGGTGGGAGAGATCAGAAGAAGTTGGTCATTCATCTACTGATCGTGGAGTAAAAAATCCATGAGATCCTTCGGAACTACATAGCTAGCGCCTTTGTCACCCAATTGCAGCGCTTGTTGGTTCCCAGCATCAGCTACCTGAGCCGGACGTGGTTGCTAGAGCAATTCCACCAGGTGACTCAAACTCTCCGCCATTCCTTGTACTCGTTCTTCCAAAGCAGTAAACTTTGGATCTGCATGCTCTGATTCTTGCACAGCTACCGCACCCTCAGGATCCGGGTGGTTCTCGACATGAACAACGTTCAGTTCTCTGGAGGCAATTCGCCTCAGAGCATGCTCAGCGTCCAATTCGTCATCGACACTGTGGTGGTGGCCGTTTTCAACATTCGACATTTTTTCAAGAAAATGGATTGGAATTTTAGCGTTTTTAGGTAGAACACTCTCGTCTCCACAGACGGCGCCAACTGTTGATGCCGAAAAATGGTCAACGGATATCCACAGTAAAGATTTATTTAGCTGAGGACGAAAGGGCCTGCAAAAAAGTAAATTTATGGTCCATCGGTGTGGTTTGAGCCATAGGGCCTCCGATGCCTAAGTCAGAAACGGAATTAGGGAGAAATAGTTAAATCACTAAGAATGACTTAAGGGTACTTAGCTTAGGAATCGCCCCTTGAAAAGGAGAAATGACTTGATTTATAGCAGCCGACCTTGTAACCGCTGCGGCTCACTTATGGCGATATAACGGTCAGCCATTAGAAACGTCTGCCATTAAGCTGGGTATCAATATCAACATAACTCCTCGCCGTTACCCTTTGGAGGTGTAACGGCTTCGATTCTGGACTCGGTCGACTCTTCGACGAGTCCTGACCTCCACGGTCGACCCAATGGAGCCGACCTACTCGTTGTAATGGGCGACGCCACGGGGTGCAACGCCTCTAAACGTTACTTGGACTCGGTCGACTCTTCGGAGAGTCCTGACCTCCATGGCCCATCCACTCGGATGGACCTACTCGTTGCCAGACCCGAGATGGGTAAGGCTGCAAGAGACGACCCCGAAGGGGTTCTGGCCTTCCTTGGCCAACCAGCTGCAAGGGGCGACCCCGAATGAGTCCTGGCCTTCCTTGGCCGACCCACGGAGGAGTCAGACTTGTTTGGCCGACCCTGGGGGTCGAAAATGGACTTGGCCGACCCCTGAGGGTTGTGGCCTCCATTTAGTCGACCCCCGGGGGTCAGTGATGGCGAGGCCGACCCCTAAGGGCTCGGAAATGGACTTGGCCTACCCTCAGGGGGTTGTGGCCTCCATTTAGCTGACCCTCGAGGGGTCGGTGATGGCGTGGCCGACCCTCGGGGGGTCGGCAATGACTTTGGCCGACAACCGGAGGGTTGGCGCTGGCGTGGCCGACCCCCTGGGAGTCGATGCCTGGTGGAATTGGTTTTTTGGCCGACCCCGGGGGGTCGGCATTGGTTTCCTTGTCCTTCGTTCGGGTCCCCACCTCTTCCGAGTCTTTCGGGATATTTTTAGGCTATAACAATGAACAACCACAATTAAATGTTTACTATAAAAACAAGCATATAGCTGAAGGCGGTTAAAAAGTCAAATCTGTTGTTTTTAGTAGTGTAAATTAGGAAACGGGTGTAGTAGGAGAGAAAATAGAGGACTGGCAGGAAGAAGTAAATATTCAAAGTGAGTTGTAGACCTTCATAGAAGGTATCGAGAGTTAAAGAATAGATAGAGAGAAAAAAATAAGACAATATTTCTTAAAGGTAAAAAGAATTCGTGAGTTGCAATTCCATTCCAAGCCGAGCAAGAGCATCGTAAACGCAGTACGCTTGAGCGAAGTAGAACTCTTCACTTGAAGTTGTCATATTTGAAGGTAATCAATGGAGGAAGAAGTTAACCATGGAGAAACTTTCAATATCGTTGTTACTACTGCACATGCAAGAGGTTCTCTTCCCTATTTAATTATTTATTGACCTAGCTTTAGTTTTTCTTTCTATTTTAATTCTCACGTTTTTCAATTTATGCTGCTTTTGAACATGTTTGTTAAAAATTTGTTTCGAGTTCAATTTAATAGAAGTTATACTCTTAGTTTTGTTTTAATTAATGATTCCATTATTTGTTGCTTTAAGTGATTCTATGCTTTAAGTTAATATTTGCTGTTAATTCTGTTGCAATGTTGGTCCCATTCCATACTTGATTTATAGTTATTTAAGATTAGTTAAATTCAAGGCTTTGCATTTCTAATGTCTATTGCATTACAACTTATGTTTTCATTGTTTTCAATTTTCTTGATTAACTAAGCAGTTTGGGTTTCGATTAGGCAATAAAGAATGTAACTTAGTTTAATTAGGATAAAAGAAAGGTACAGTAATTAGAAAAATAATCATGTTTAATTAGTAAGGGTCATCGACCAATCATCTACTCTTTGTTTACTTTTTATTCATTTTCGGGAGAGAGGGTTATAACTCTAATTTTAGAGAGTTATTTAGCTTACTATTACTAAAATTTCATGTATTTTAAAAGTGGATATCATAAGAATTGCATGATTATATACAGAAAATATGCTAAATACATTACTTTGTCAATTTAGCCATGTTAAATATGAAATATGTTGAAAATGCACTTAATTTTAAGGTATGTTTTTTAATGTTTCTCTCATCTTTGTGCTAAAAACTCACCAATGTTGTGACCATTCATGATTAGTACAGAAAAAAAGTGTTAAAGACATCGATTTAGCCAAAATATTGCTGATGTTGGCCGAATTCTCAAGAAGTGTGGAAGTTCACATGCTGAAGACATTGACAAAGGCAATGCATTCTCAATGCTAGCTGCATTCAACCATAATCAGTATTAAATATACAAAAATTAGATGAATAAAGTTGGACTAATTCAAAGGGTGATGGACGACCAGAATTAGTTGCTGCTTGTCCAAACAAGGATAATTAGGCAACAAGTCAAGAACACCCAAATTTAGCATCCTACATTCATGAAAGTGGTGTAAGGGGGAGAAAAATAATGATCTTTGTCCTATAAAAGGAACCTTCAACCAGTGAATCAAAGTCGTCGAATTTTAAAGCCAATGTGAAAGTCAATTGTTTTTATTGAATTCTAGAAAATCTAAAAAGAGAGAGTTGTTCCCACAGCTGAGGCCATTGTGAATGTGGAGGGCATTGTATCCAAATATCTTGGCAAGTAGTTGAGCTGCAAGGTAGTCGTAGGTTTCAACATTTTTTATGAGTGACACATAAGCAAATGACTTCTTCTTCTATTCCTTTTCTGACTTTAAATTCCGTCCAAAACCTTTATTTATACATTGTAACTTATTTATTGATATAAACCTTTATTTTTAACAATTTATGTTCTTTTTATTTAAGTTATCTATTTTTATCCTTTTTACTTTATGTTTAGTAGTATGCATTCATTATGTAGAGGTTCTAGTCGTACAATTTTGGTCGATGTCCTTTGCATTTTGATTGCTTAGGGTAAATAGAATGGTGTATGCATTCACTATGTGTGGTGTCTGATTGTACTATTTTAGTCGATGTCCTTCGCATTCTGAATGATGAAAGCATTCTTCTTATTAAGTAATTGCATGTTTAATTTAATAATGAGATAATCGAGTTAACTAGTTAAAGCAAGAAAGAAAGACAGTATAGTTTACAAAGTAAATAAGTTAATTAACATGGTTTGACAGATCATCCACTTTTTGTTTGCTGTTCTGGGAGAAGAAGGTGAAGAAATGGTCCTTACTGTTGTTATTAGGTCATTATTCAAGCTAATATGTAGGTTTAGGGAAGACACCCCATAACCAGCCCACTAATGAATACGTACCACACCCTTAATGTGGTCAGCATTAAGAGAGAATGTGTTTCGGAAGTGATCTACAGCATAAACTTAGCATATACCATGCCAATTGTCGTAGTAAATGATATTTGTATACTTATTATTAATATACTTAATATTACTCAACACCATTTTATTTACAATGTATGTTTCAATATAGTGAGTATTGCTCTTGACTAATTATCCTTTACCAACCACCTTCCGTCTATAAGGCTAGGGACTGAAAAGCTGTTGTTTGTTGTCTGGTGAAATCACCTATTTCTCTGCTTGTTGTGTAAACTCGTTCAACTAAGGTTTGATTCAATTCTGAGATTTGTTGTTTGACTGAAGATAATGCTTGCTACATTGAATATTCCGCATCTGCACTCCAATTTAATCCACCATACTTTTATGTTTGTTTATCCTAGCGAATTCATAATATGATTTTGCTAAAATAATTGACCCTTGAGGAAATAACTTGAATATATTTATTACTTGATACAATTGACAACATACCCTTACGCTTTCAAGGGCCAGAATGGTGTCCCAAAGCTTAGTCAATGCGAACCACAATGCGGTTAAGGCGTTGCTTTGGTGTTCCCATCAGAGGAGCATAAAGAGATCTATTATTGTTGTTCATCAGGTCATATATAAGACTTCGTATGTTTAAGGATAGGCTAGGGATATCCATCTCACGAGTGCACATGAACCACGTAGGTAATTTAGTAAGCTTTGGACGGGAGCTCGAGTTTCTATATATATACTTTGAGAGAAGGAATTAGTATACGTGCAAAAATTAAATGTTGTCTACATTCCTGAACTCTTAATTTGAACCCTGCTACTCAACTTAGTTTATTTTTTTTAGTAGTATTGTTTACTTGTATCATCAATATTGTTATTAAGATACAAGTTTATGTACCGTAAATTATTAATTCTACCAATATCAATGTCTATCACATTCTGCATGATAATTTTTTAGTATTCTACATTTTATTTTGTCTTTACAATTCAACCACGAAACTAAACAACAATGTTCATTTATTTTCTAATCTAACTCAAATCAAATTTGTGAATTCTCAAAACAATTAGTCCCAGCCAAAATGACTTATGGATTTATTACTTGACTACAAACGATGACATACGCTTGTGTTTTTGTGTGAACTGAGATGCTTATAAGTTTGTCTATGTGTGAAATAATCCATGATAGTACATTAATTTTCTCTTTTCGCATCTTTTTTTTCTTTTCACACATCATTTATCACCTAGGGTGACTCGCATGTAGATTAATTAAAATTTTAAAGCAACTCACAATTTTTATATACGCTATTTACTTCTAGGAGTTGTTCCCTAAAGACCTAGTAGTCTGCATTTAAAGAACAAACATGTGATGTTAGACATTTGTTGTTGTATTTTAATTATTAATAAGAGTTATTATTTTCCATAAAATGTGCATTTAATATTCAAATGTCATTAAGCCTTATCGCATTAATTGGGTTAATTGATATACCCTTGGTTATTTAGATGAACACTTGAACAAGTATGTGGGACATACAAGTGGATCTAATTCTAATTTTATAACTTAAATCGTCTATAGTTAATGGGCTAAGAGTAAGGTGTCTAAGTCTTGGTAACACTCTTGGTGCTGCCCGCTTTGCAAGAGTTGCAAACAACCTGATCCTAGTTCTTCATGTGGAGTCATGTGAGTGGGGGTGCCTTTATGAAAAGAAGTTTTTACATTACACAGAATGAGAAGTTTTATGATTGAGCTAGTAATTCTGTTATAAACTCGTATCAACTACTTCATTAAGGATGATCGTATGTCGATGTGATCTTAATCTTGAGTGTGTTGCGAACTTCTACTTTATGAAAGTGTCATTTGATGTGCATAGGTGAGACCAGTCAAATAGCATTGTCAATATGCCTCCACGTTGGAATCATTGTAGTGAGGAGCTCGGAAGGTAACGCCACAAAAAGGAATTCATGCCTTTCGTAATATTGAGAAAGAAGCAGAGTTTTTCTCTTAATAAATGATTCTGAGGCTTGAACAAATGGATCTCTCCTCTCAATGACCCGAGAGAGCATTCATTTATAGTGTGATTATAAACAACTTGTTCATTAGAGGAATCAGTGGCGCTTAAGAAGAAAGATGTAATCACAAGGGTAGAACAGACATTTTGACCTAACTGTGAATTACGAACAAGCTCGTGAAGGATCATATCATAGATGATCAATTTTATCTATAGACTTGTCCTATAGTGCAAAAGAGTTCAGCACAGGCCTTTAGAGGAATAAGCCTGATGTTAAGGAAGGGGATTAGATCTCAGGTCGTTGTAGCTTTCAACTTATAAGTCCATTGGTCTCGCTCTAGCTCATAACTTCTGGTATATTATTTCATTAGACAATGATTTTGAGAAGTTCAAATTCAATGATTAATTATGTGGGACATAATTAATAGGTGTATTAAGTTTAATAGTCAAAATTAATTACTTAATATATTGATAAATTTATTTAATATTTATTGGATAAATACCATTGAGGTAATGTTAGTTTATTGGATAAATTCATTATAAATAATTATGGGATAATTATTGAGTTCTCAGTAATAAATATGTTAAACATATTGGGTTAATAATTATTGGATACTTATGATTACGTTTGAGAATTATGAATTAATATGTTAGACATATTAATTGGTTTAATAATTATTAAATGGAGAATATGAATTAATATGTCGAACATATTAATTGAATTAACAATTATTGTATACTTACCCAATATATTAATTATCAACCTCTTTATATTGGGTAAATATCGAATAAATTAACAAAACAATGTATGAGATATATCGTAGAATTCGAAAATCCTTCCCCACTTATAAAACAATGTCAAATAAAATAAATAAAACAATATGAGGAGGTTGAAAATTTCGTCAACTCATATATGAGAGGGAAATGATTTTCGAAATTCACATTTAAATTGGGAAGGTTTCTTCGATTTTTTTTCAATATCTTTTATTATTGAATATTCAAAGATATTATATTTTCCATTCACTCTTATACTATAAATAGAAAGCATTTAAGTCTTCATTCTTATCCCACTAAGTTCATAGAAACCTAATTCTCAAATTGAGAAACCCTCCGAGAACTAAGTCATATTTTTCCTCGTGAATCAAAACTGTTCCTAGCTACTTTTTCTAAGAAACTTCCCACAATGCACTTTGTGTAGCGTTGTAGACACAGCCCGAAAGATTGGATGATTCAATCAATAACGCTCCAAGAGATTTGAATGTGACATTTTTAACATAAAGACCCGCTATAATTATTTAGAGGCGTTATGCACTATTCTTTATGTTTTTCCAACAACAATTAATCGAATAGAAGTTGCATGCAAATTAATTAATGAATAATTAATTGGATTAATTAATTCTAATTTTTTTGTAATTACCTATATGCTTTTAACACATTAATTGCATGTTTCTACCTCACAATCCTCACATTTACATGCTTCTATCATTAATTCTCAACATAAACATTAAAGTATTATAAAAACAATACTTCCACAAAGCTTGACAACTTTAGCACCCGGCCATCCAGCACCCTCGTTATAGCAAATTGCTTCCCACAGTTCCATAGTGCCCATTGTTTGACTTGTTTCAAGCTTTTTTCTAGAGTGAAAAAGAAGATACGTTATAATTATGAATTAATACAATGATTGTGAAGACATAGATGGAAAAAAAAAATACTCTAACTGATATTTTGTTGAATAGACAAGAATGACATACTTCCTGCTCGGTGGTTGTATTCCAACGAAACTTTACTCTCTTTCGCTTTCTTACTTTTTCAATCATGTTGGTGATTTCCAGTAGTCTAGAGGTATTCCTAATCTGTAGGGTGAGTCACTCTCTTATGAGGCTTCAATCATCGATGCTCAATAGGAGTTTTGATATTCGAAAATAGTATATGAATAAAGAACATTGAATAAAAACGTAAAAGAACAGTGAAGCCATATAATGTTTTTACCAATAGTGTTTACGCATCTGATGCCTACTTTTCTTGGATGTGGATTTCATTATGTTCTTAATACTAATAACAACAGTTGGATCTCTTAAATCCAGGTTGAAATGTGTACATTATCTAGCTAGGTCTTCTTAATACTACTAACGACAGTTGAGAATGAAATGCGTCCACACTAACCTAATTCTTAAACTAATTAACACTAGCCTAACGAACACTAACCTAATTAACAGTAACCTAATCTTTAAATTAACCTAACACTAACCTAATCCCTTAACTAATTAACACTAACCTAATCCAAAAAATAATTAACACGAATCTCCTCTTTAACATAATTAACACCAACTTAATCCCAAAACTATTAACACTAACCTAATCCTAGCATTTAACCTAAATCTAACATTTAACCTATAACATACCTAAATCTAACATAAATATCAAAAGAATAAGGGAAAATTGCACAAACCACTCTTAACGTATGATATTTGTAATAATTAAGTCTATGAACTTTCAATTTGATCAATCGCCTCCCCTAAAATATGATAATTGTAACAATTATCATATTTTAGGGGAGGTGATTGATCAAATTGAAAGTTTAGGGACTTAATTGTTACAAACATCATACTTCATGGGTGGTTTGTGCAATTGTTCCAAAAAATAATCTAAATCTAACCTAAAAAAAACTAAACTAACATGTACTAACCTTGAATGAGAAAACAATGGCAGCTACTGCAGGAGTGGCAACGATGTCGATGGCATGTGAGCTGCGGAAGAATCGACAAGAACATGAACCGTAAAGAAGAAAACTGTGTTTCGCTTAATGTAGAATCTGTTTGCATTCTAGATATTATAACAAATATGTTGAAGATTTTTAAAAACTGTCGACCTTTCCCTGTTTAAAAATATTATTTTAATAATAATATTCTGACGGTGTAAACAATCATTAGAATATACTAGTTTCTCTACAATTTTTGGTTTTGGGAGAAAATTATTACTTCATGGAAACTGCTGTAAGCTAAAAATATCCTGAAAGACTCGGAAGAGATTGAGACCAGCACGAAGGACAACTAAGCCAACGTCGACCCCCCGGGGTCGGCCAAATGGAGGCCTCGACCCCTAGGGGGTCCGCCAAGTCCATTGCCGACCCTCGGGGTCAGCTAAACTCCATTGTCGACCCCCGGGGGTCGGTCACGCCAGCGCCGACCCACACCTTCGCCGACCCCCGGGGGTCGGCCTCGCCACTTTCGACCCCTCAGGAGTCGACTAAATGGAGGCCACAACCCCCTGGGGGTCGGCCAAGTCCATACCGACCCTCCGGGAGTCGGCCCTTGCAACCTCACCATTCTCGAGTCGGGAAACGAGTAGGTCAATCCGAGTGGATTGGCCGTGAAGGTCAAGATTCCCCCTAGAGTCGATCAAGCCCAAGTAACGTATGAAGGCGCTGCACCCAGTAGCGTCCCCGGTTACAACGAGTAGGCCTACCCGATTGGGTTGGCCGTGGAGGTTAGGACTCTCCTATGAACGAGTCGACCGAGTCCAAGTAACGTTTAGAGGCGTCGCACCCCGTGGCGTCGCCCATTACAACGAGTAGGCCAGCCCGAATGGGTTGGTCATGGAGGTCAGGACTCTATCCCAGGAGTCGATCGAGTCCATGTAACGCAAGCGGACGCTACACCCCGTGGTGTCCCCGGTTACAACGAGTAGGCCAACCCGAGTGGGTTTGTTGTGGAGGTGAGGACCCGTAAGGGTTGACCGAGTCCAAAGTCGACCTCTGAGGAGGGCTGTCGAGTAGGCTGACCCGGGTGGGTTGGTCGTGGAGGTTAAGACTTTCCTATGGATAAGTCGACCAAGTCCAAAGTAGCACTAAGGGACGTTGCACACCCGTGGTGTCCTAGTGCTACGACGATAAGGCTGCACCCTAAGGGGTCGGCCATGGAGGTGATGACCTGCTAAGGTTGACCGAGTCCAATTAACTCCAAAGTCAAGGCCGTTACACCTCCGAAGAGTAACGGTCAGGAGTTACACAGGTTTTCATACCCGGCTTAATGACGGACGTTTCTAACGGCCGGCTATTATATCGCCATAAGTGAGTCGTAGCGGTTACAAGACCGACTGCTATAAAAGTCAAGTCATTTTCCCGTCCCAGGGATCGCATCCTAAGCTAAGTACACTTAAGCCATTCTTTGTGCTTTAAACTATTCACCCTAATTCTGCTTTCTGACTTAGAATCGGAGGCCCTGTGGCTCACACCATACCGGTGTGCCCTAAAATTCACTTTTTTGCAGGCCTTTTCGTCCTCGGCTAAACAAATTTACTGTGGATATCCGTTGACCATTTTTCGGCATCAACAGAAACGAATGTATATAATCATCGCACGATCGATTTCAATTTGTTCGATAAGGTGACGCTTTTTTAAATCAGTGCCTTAGTGCATGGCGTTTCGAATTGTATCGTTACATGTATAACTATGGTTAATGAACAACCATCGCTTTAGACATATACTAAAGTGATGGAAAAGCAAAGCTCACCTTATTTCATGGCGTTTTGAATTCATTTGAAGGTTGTATGACGATAGTTTGGAAGCTTTCATTGCACTTGATAGTTTTCATTACCGTCGCAAAAATTTTAGCCAAAAAATACCTGCGCAAAAATTGTCACTTTATGAAAGTTAAAATGGTGGTCCTTTACTTTGGCATACGTTTCATTGGTCTAATATGTTTTCCTTGTAGTGGATAACGATTTACGAAATACATATACGAAAGAACACGACCTAAAGGGTTGAAAGGACTTAAAGTTTTGAGGTTACTTTGTTTATGCTCAAATAATGAGATTAGATTTTTAGTTTAAAAACTTGGAAATTCATACTAAAATCAATTCAACCAATATAATAGTTATAATTAGAAGATTGAGACTTTGATGAATGGGTTTACTCAAGTTCATTTGAGTGGGAGCATAACATATCTAAAAATAGTTAGGGGAAGAAGGATCAATGTTTTGATCATTCGATCTCCACGAAGAACTTGCAATATTAGATTCTAGTGGGGCTATGTGTTGGCCATGAGTCGTCCCCTCTTGTATGTTTTCACTAGGGTCAATATCAAGGTGAGTTTTCCAAATAGATATTAAATGTGATCTCTATTGGAATTTGACCTATCAATTGATAACACTTGTTTGAGAAAATGTCACTTGGTTCGAATTGGTGGGTTTTGGTTTAGAGTTTACCATATGCTAGATTGAAAAATTTATTATTGAAAATATTATGGATAAGAGTTATCATGCTAGGGGAAGAGCACATGACATATCCTACGGCCACACATGCTCTAAATCCTCAAAGAACAATATCGACTCTATTCTTGTCATTGATGATACTAAATTTGTTCTTAATTAGGAAGAAAAGTCTTCCACTACATATACCTAATGCAACTCAAAAGTGTTTGTGAGGCCCATGATCGTTAGCATAATTCCAATGATAACGAAAGAGTCTATATTTTGACAAGTGTCTCAAACATCTTTGCCAAAAAGCTTGAAATTAAAGCATGAAAACTGCTTTAGAGATAATGAATACCTTGCATGAGATATGTTTGGGAAACCGTGTTTTCAAGTAAAGCATGTTGCTCTTAGAGCCATTCATACTGCTAAGATGAAAATGAGGGCGTCAGTTAGAGAACATGTTCTCTAAATGATGATACACTTCAACAATGCTCAAATGAATGGGCTTATTATAGATGAAGCCCGTTAGGCTAACTTCAATCTAAAAATGCTAGATGGGTAGCTTTCTCCAGTCTAAAAGCAATGGTTGTTGGGAACAAAATTATTTTTAAATCCCACCACCCGTTTGAATATACTTCAAACCTTCCAGTCTATGATAAAATTTAATGGCAAGATAGAGACAAATGTTGTCTCTAGGAAGACTAGTCTAGAGGCTTCAAGCTCAGGGACTAAGCGAAGGGGTAGGACCTAAATGATAGGAACTATTACAAAGAAGAAAGTGAATGGAATCACGAATAAGCAAACTGCTGATGAAAAGACAAAGAAAATCTGAGATGAATGGAAATCATTTCCATTGTTAAAAGCTAGGCCGTTAGAAAATGAATTGTTTAGAGTACAAAGAGATAAAGAAAGAAAAGAGGGGTTATATGATTTACTTGAACTGAGTCTTATTTAGTGAAAGAATCTTCCAATTCTTGTATACTTTATTCAGTAGCCACTAATCATGTATGTTCTTTATTTCAAGGAAGAGACTCATGATGACTTGAACCTGTACAAATTGTCTTGAAGGTGAGGACTGGTGATGTTGTTTCAGCAATTGTTGTTGCAAGTATTAAATTATTTTTTTAGTAATTTTTTTTATACTTAGAGAATGTGTGGAATATGATTCCTCTTAACAAGAGAACATAATTTCTATTTCTTGCATTGTACAAAAAATTTTATTTAATAAATTTTAGTAAAAAATTTAGTTTCTATTTTAAAAAATGGCTTGGAACTTTGTTCAGCAACAAACATAAATAATTTGTATGCGCTTAAACCTTTAGCAGGTAAAGCGCATTTAAGAATTGTTTAAAACAAATAACAAAATGAGTGATGATTGCTCACAAATTTAGCATATACCTATGGTATCTATGATTAGGTCACATCAATTTCTATAGAATTCAAATGTTGGTTAAAAGTGATTCTCTGAGTGGCTTAGAGATGCACATTGTACTTGTATGTTAATCTTTTTTTGAAGGCAAGATGACCAAAAGACTCTTCTAAGTAAAAGGTTATAGAGCTAAGGAAGCCTTAGAGCTCATAATATATACTTATGTGGTTCGGTGAATGCTAGAGCACGGGGAGGAAAAGAATACTTTGTATCCTTCACGAAATGACAATACAAGATATGGTTATATTTACCTAATCCAAAACCAGTCTAACACTCTTGGAAAGTGCAAAAAGTTTATGACCGAGGTTGCAATGCATTTGATAAAAGTTTAGTTACATATAATTCTAGAATTTCTTGGTAGAACATGGAATAAGGTCTCAACTTTTATCGTCTGGAACAGTTCAATAGAATATGATGTTTCAGAAACGAGAAATAGAATCTTTTTTTAAAATATTTTACTGGTGTGAGTTAGAGAAATTGAAAGTGATGTTTTATTTTGGTGTTGTTGAAGTACAGTATTATCACTCAGGCCTCTTTGAGCAAATTGAGTCCATGTGTTGTCTTGAGCTTCGCTTTCTAGCAGCCCGTTGGGCTATAAAAACTGCTGGCTGAGTTATTGTTGAAGGAAATTTGACCATATTTTTTGATGAAGCCCTGCTAAGATTCAACAAAACTGGTAGTGAGTCTTCAACTATTTGTTTCCATTTTCAGCTAAAAAAAAATGAAAGTCCATGATAACATTTCTTAATTTAAAAAAATAATTAGTTATGTAGCAGAAAAATAAGGTGAGAAGTATGTACACGCTAGAGGTATGTTCGCTAGAGGTACGTACTCTCACCTTATTTATGGTAGATAATAATATTTATGTTAATATATAGCATAAATATCTTTGTATAATTACGCTTATGTTAATATATATAGCATAAACCGTTCTTTCTGCTATATATTATCATAACTCGCTAGAGGTATGTTATCATAAATGTTGTGATAAATGTTGTGGACTTTCTAATTTAAAGCAACTGAGACAAAGAGAGTAAAGTTCTAGCAGCATCTTAATCATCTATTTTTTGATAGTGGAGAAGTCTTCCCATAAGTTAGCAGTCTTCATACAACAATTTTATGTCATCCGAATCATTTTTATACCATGCTTTCTCCTTCAATTTTGGTTCTCAAAGAACATCATTTTAAATTGAGAAGAATTTCCATGAACAAAAAAATAAATAATAAAATGCTATATAAAAGTGATAAAAGTAGAGTTCATAAAACCCTAAAATACAGAATTAAGCAGTTTTTTTCTCAAAAGAAAATGAAAGAAGGAGAAGCAAGTATAAACATTATTTGTCGAAGAGCAATAGCTCAACGGCATTTATGAACACAAAAGGACTATGAGGTCACGGGTTCGAATCGCCCCACCCAAAATATATATATATATAAACATTATTTAATTTTCCAAAGTGGATTCCGAGTGAATGAATTATAGAGTTTAGTTAAATTTAAAAATTGGTAGCAGAGAAGACGCATGCGATAAATCCAAGTTTTTCTTAGTTGTTGCACAGTGTAAATTGCCGGAAATTAAAATATCAGAAATAAATTACCAAAAATAAGAAATAAATCCGTAATCTGTACTGTCAAATGTGGGAGAAAAAAGTATCATGTCTATATTGCAATAATATGACACCAGACTCTCAGCTTCACAAATATTCTCTCCATTTTTCTTTTCTCAACACTACAAAACGCTCAAATCAAATTCAAACCCTAAGCCCTACTCTTCAAATATTCATTCTACTGTTAAATTAGATTTCTTTTTTCTTTTTTTTTTTAATTCAACCATGGAAGTATTCAAATTAACTACCTATAATTAACCTCCTCTTAATCATAAATACTGTTGGATTACAGTTAAATTAGTTAACAAGGTACCCAAGCGGAGGCGAAAACGACGTCGTGGCCTTTCCACGTGAGGAGAAGGTTGTCGTCTTCCTTCTTCAACCCCCATCCCGCGGCATGCTCATCCAGCATTGTCTTCACCTCCGAAACAGCCTCGTCTCCAAACGAAACTCCTCGGAATTTAGAGTTCACCATTCGTTGTGCCCATCGCCCCTTCGGCTCCAATCTCTCGACTCTCTGAATCCCTTCGTGGGCAATCACATTGTCAATCTTCCAACAAATATCGGCCTCGTACCACTCCCTTTGCTTGCTGTTCCTCGGAAGAAAAGAATCCATGGAGTCGTATGGAATCCACAAGTAATTAAACGCCGATCTCAACCGGCCGACTAATTTAGCCGATGTGAAATCGGCGTCTTCGTCGACTAGAATCACAACGGTTGGGTCTAAGCTGCGGATGGCCTTGAGAAACATGGATCGAATAGAAGATGACATGTCGAAATTAGGAGATGGGTTGAGGGTTTCGTCAGGGATGTAATGGAGCATCATCTGACAGTTTAAAACCAGCGCCTCGTTATTTTCGTGTCCGTAAATCAAATGCTGCACTCGAATTTGTTCAATTAAATTGGCAAAACCGTCCGCATAGCTAGAGGGGACCACTCTAAATTCCATACTCACGTTTTTAGACCTGGCGAAATTCACCAATTTCGCACCTAATTGGTCGTACGACAAGTCTAGCATGGGGGGCGCGTGGTCTACGGCGGCAGCAGCCACCACGGTGGTGAGCTTAAGTAGAGGAGGGAATTCAAACCGAGAAGCAATGGCGTCGATGAGAGTGGGGATTTGCATGCAATGCATTAGGGAGAAATCGACGACGTGGACGGCGGAGTATCCGTCGATAGCGTCCAGGATGGCAGCATTGGCAGCGGTGAAGCCGAAGCGGTGCCAAGGGGTTAAGTCGACGAAGGCGGCGAGGTCCATGAGGGAGAAGGTGTGGGTGGTTATGGAGGAGGAGGAGATGCTAGCGAGGATCTTACAAGTGCCGGTGTTGGCGGCGCGAGTGACGAGAGCACGTAGGAAAGCGGAGGTAAGGCGTTGGTTGGAGTCGCCGTCGGGCGGGGCAATGTTGTTGAGAACCCAAAGGATTTGTTGAGCGAGTGTAGCGTCGTTGGATTCGATGGCGTTGGCGCAGTGAACCAATAGCTGTTCCATACAATTGGCATCGCCAAAACAAGTTCCAAGAGCCTTGGAGGAGCAATTAGGAAACAGTCCAGGCCATGGGTGCCTTTGATTTTTATTAGTCATGGAGATCTCAGAAATGGGTGTGGTTTGGGTGAATTGCAACATCGAGAGAGAAACAAAACCCCAAATCAGAGGGGGATAGTTGTTTAAACAAAAAGAGGGTGGGGGTGGGGGGTGTGAGAGAAAATGTGAAAAAGTAGGTCGGGGAAAGAGAAAATAACAAAAAGTAAAGGGGGTGAAAAGCAAAAGAAAGGGCAGCTTTAATGATGGGAACAAAAAGGGGGGTGGTCTGAAATTCTAAAATTGTGGCTCATCATATTTCATTTTCTAAAAGGGAAAGGGGATTTTGGTGGCATGTGAACTGCAGCCCACCCAGCCGGCCATGGATTTTGTCATATCATCACAATTTTATTTCTTTTCTTTTTATTTATTTTTATGGCTCACTCGGCTCACGGGCCATTCTATTCTATCCATCATAACCAAATCATTTTTATCCATTTCTTTTACTTTTTTCTTATTTGGGTTTTCATTATTATATATGTGGATGATGGTTTAAATGTTTGAGTCCATATGAATTAATGAGCCGTACTGTAACTGTTCTTCGAAGGTACCATAATCATTATTTGATATTTTAACTAATAGAAGAAAATATTAGTTACTCTTTGAAACTAATAATTATCTATCAAAGGGCCAAATTATGATTAATAGTAATTAAGACCATTATTATTTGAGTTTATAGGAAACAAAATAAGAGTGGGAGTTGACTGTTTTATAAATTCTCTCTATCTATATATGGTGTATATAAATTAGGGAGAGGGAGAGTGGGTAGAATTATTTTAATTAATATAATTTTGATTGGGTAACATTATCGCATGCAGCGTTCTCAATGAGATACAAGGCTTTTTGATGTTCCACCTCTTTCAAGTCTAAAAAGCTGTTTGGGTTACGTCCACGTAATCCACAGCCACACCGCCAGAGGGACCATTTTTAGATATTCAGAGGAAAATGTTAGAACGTGACACCCCTAGCTAGTTTAAATAATTAAATTTAAAAAAATATTACAACACCAGGTGGATACTCCTCATCATCCCCCCTCTCTCTCTCTCTCTCATTTCATTTTTCCCATTTTCAATCACTACTTTTTACCATTTTAAGAGGCATCAAAGGTATATTTCGACTTTGAAAAAGAAGAATAGTAACGGGGATGATTCTTAATGTTTAGGTCACTCACAATTATTTCTCTCATAATCGCAATTTTTTCAAAATCATATTTTTATTCTTTTCCTAAATATTTTTGTTTTCAGCATATCTATTTTTCATTCATATCATATTCTTTTTTTTATTATTATTGTTCTCTACACCTTAAATACAAATAATCATTATCTCTTCATAATCATTTCATTAATCCAAAATTAATCATTTTTTTCACGACCATTTCATTTATTATTTTCTTTTTAACTTTCATTTCTCCATAATCATTTTCATTCTCATTTTCTTTTCCAAACATGCTGCAAACGATACTAAATTATGAAGCCTATTTTGACTTGGTGGAAAATGTCGAAAGGAAATGAATTATTAGGATGAAATAAATAAAGCATATATATATATATATATATATATATATATATATATATTGGAGGTAAATAATATTTGTGTATGCATGTGACATTGTGGTCTTTTTATTTTGTTCCCATGTTGAAGCACCCCAACCCCACACCAAATTGACCACTCACTACTCATTTTTCCATGCTCATCAACACTAGAAAACTTCAAAATCTTCCAATACTATTTATTTTAACCAATTTCACCTTTCTGCTTAATTATTCTACTTCACCCTCAAAGTTTTTTTTTTCTTTTGCCAGTTCTTAATTTCAATCAAAATGTTCTCAATGCAAAACCAATGTTGAAGGTTATTACGTTCTTAATCATTATGAGGTGGTCTAGTAGTTATGTTGCATGGTTAAAGTATTGAGTTTAATCCATGGTGACCACCTTCCTAAAAATTAATTTTTTAAGAAAAAATATTGTAGGATTACGTGGTACGTTCACTCACAAAGTATTTGTCGTGTGATACAATTGCATAATCTTAAATGAAACTAATTTTTAAACCAGCCATATTAAAAAAAAAAAAAAAAAGTTTTGATTATCAAGAAAACTAAAATTTTAAATAGATATCATCCTAAGTAAAATTTATAATCAGCTTTAAATCCTAAAGACAACTTTGATTGTAGTTTGTTATTAAGAACATATAAATTTTTATTTTTAAATGTAGTTTCTAAATTGTATGTTTTTTAGTTTAACAACATTAGAAGTGGGCACTAGTGATGCATTGGCATTCACTCCGAGTCCCCTAATACCCTTTATGTAAGATTTGTTGTCCTCCTTCCCAACTTATACTAAAAAAAAACATTAGAAATGGAGATTCGAATCTATGACAATTTTATCGTTGGCACACACCTATTCTCACTAAGTTATCATCCCGATTCTAATATCTAATTTATTAGAAAGTGTGGGCATCCATATCAACACCAAATGACTATGAGAGGAGTAGCTGATCATCTTATCTTATATTTATGTTGAAGAATCTCCACCTTTCCAAGTGAGTATCTCCAACATGTCTCCTCAAGATTGTGCCATATAGGGAAGACCATCTTGAATTATATCTAAATTTGTGGATCGAAATTATACCCGCTTTAATTAGCTTAATGGGCTCTGATACCATATTAGATTGTATGAGCATCAATCTCAAAACTAATTGGTTATGAGGAAGAGTAGCCCACAAGGTGAGTATCTCCAATTGGTTTTGAGATGTATTATGGTATCAGAACCTAGGGACCTAGGGTTATTAATTAATCCCAAAATTCTGAGGACCTCACCCAAACGAGCAAAGATTTAAGCAGGCATTTGATGATCCCAAAGAGTTGGATCTGACCCAATCGAGTATTTTCGATCTACAAATTCGTATCTAATCCAAGATGGTTTTTTTTAAAATGACGTCATCTTGAAGAGCCATGTTGGAGATACTCACCGTGTGTGCTACTCCTCTCATAACCAATTAAGTTTTAGATGAATGCTCACACTATCTAATATAAGTTGTTATTAAGAGACATAAATTTTGAATAGACTGAATTTGAATATTTGAAAACATCTACTTAAGATTTTATATTTGATTTTATATTAGATAGTATAAACATGAATCGATCGCAAAACTAATCAATAATAAGTGAAGTAGGGCAGATTTAATTTGTAAAATACTCCTCAATTTCAAGACACACTGATTGGGTGAAGAATCAAAGAGGAGGCATGCAAGATGGGAAATGAATAGTAATAGGATATAAATTAAAATTCATGGATATTGATGAATGAAGAGATTTGAATTTAATTTAAAATTTTGGAGATATTTTAGGAGGATTCCCCCAAATGACTACAAGACATAGATGTTGAAGCAAAAATCCTCTGCGCATTTCCAATTTTTTAAAGGAATTTCTGCGAAAGAGAATTCTGAAACATGCATTTCATTTGTTCTCTCCTCTATCAAAACGACAATGCCAAAAACAAAAAACGTAAGCACGAAAGTAAGCATCTACGCCATGTGCTTTATTATTTTTAAATTATTACTTTTCTTCCCTAATTCCTTTTTTTTATTTATATAATTATTATTATTCTAATGGAAATAGAAATTTGACAAAACACTTGCCGACCATTCTTTGTTTGTATTGAGTAATTAATCAACACCACCATAAAAATTATGTTATTTACTTCATAAAAACAAGTTTCATTTTCTTAGTGATCTTTGTTTTGAGTGTTTATGAGGATTTTATAAACGAGTTTTTATAATCACTATTTAAAAATCTTATACAAACGAGCTATTATTACCATTTCTTTTTTATAATCACTCAAAATAACTCCTCATTTCTAACCGCTCAAAATAAACACTCCACAATTTTACAAACAAAAACCCTTTAAGTTATTCGAGTTTTCGCTTCATAACTTTTTTTTTTTTTAATTAAATCTATTACAACTACCTTTAACTCGTAGTTTTAATTTTTAAAAAATGAGTCTACGTTCAAAAGAAATTCTTCAGATAAAGACGAAATTAAACCATCATACATTATTTGACTAAACAAACAATTTAAACTTCAAATGTGACTTAAATATAGTCTTAATATTAAAATTAAAAAGATTGTATAAGCTACTCGACAATAAGTTTTAAATATTCAATTCATAAAATATGGTAGGTTTAACGTTGAAACTCTATCTGTAAAGTCGTTAATACAATATGTCAATTGACCTTGTTTATTTTGGCCTATACCCAATGTTTTATTTACAAACTATCATAAAATTTAGACATTATATTCAAATTAGTATGTGCAGATCAATTTATAATTTAGTTCATATGTTATATCAGTTATACCCAAACTACAAGTTAAAAAAAAAAAAAAAAAAAGGTTCTGAGTAATAAATGAAATGAACAATGCTTAACTTACAATTCTATGTACTCTCTCGATCGATCAACCATATAACAAGTTTAAAATTTGCATATTTAATTATTAATACTATAATATAAGAAAGTACGTGATAATTTTTTTTTTTTTTTTTTTTTGAGATAGATAGTTAGGTTTCTAACCTTGAATCTTGAGGGAACACACCTTTCAAACTCAAGTCTTCAATCAAGTGTGTCATCCCTTGTGAACTACATGATAATACTTATTAATACAGTAATTATATTTATTTTTATTTTTTTTAAGTAATTATATTTATAATTATTTTTTAGATTTGAGTAGTTTGTAAGTTTTTTTAACAAATATTAGATTAAGAGTATATTTAATTTGAATTATTTATGGAATGGCGACAATATTGATATAGGTTATTGTGTTTAAAATTTTGAGTAGAAACAAAAGTTGAAAATAAAAATAAAAGATGAAGACCTAATCCCATGTCCGTATGTGTGAGTATTAATACAAAAATGATAGCTTTAACCATCAATTACGTGGTGGAATGGGTCAGTAATCTTAATTAGTATTAAAATTCGTGAGGGGAAGAAATTTATATCTTTGTCCAAATAATTACATCTTTTAATACTTCTCTTCCTTTTCTTTTTCATTATCTTGTTGCCTCTCTTGTCTTCTTGTTGTCGAGTTTGACAATTAGAATATAATCCAAAGATTGCTTGCTACTTTTTGTCTACATATGTAAACCTATTTCTTTGGAATTAGTAATATGACATATAAATAATCAAGAATATAGTTCTGGGGCCCACCTGGACTTTATGATATTACCAAAATAGATGGTTCATTAGGCCCAAGAGCGAGCCCACGATTGGGTCCAACAGTCACTGGACAGTTTTCCTATTCACTGCGAAGAGCGTAAGGTTATCGTTGCTCTGTGAGCCAGCCTGACGCTGTCCCCTCAGCTTTAAGGGCCATGAAGAACTGCGCTTCAGCCCAGAATTCACAGCCCACTCTTCGCTTGAACTTGGGCTGTCCGAATATTATTTCAACATCGAACCCGGCCCAAACATTTGGGCTACTGTTCCATCTTTCAAATGCCCTCGCTTGAGTTATAAGCTTGCGTTACTAAGCTCGGCGAGTTATCTTTTGTATTACCAACAAATTTATAGTGGCAATTATGTATCAAGTTTAGCAATGTGGGATTTGTGCTAAGGTGCACAATTTATGGCTGAGGACAAAAGAAAAACCTTTTTTGTGTGTGTGTGTGTGTTAAATTTCATCTTTTGTTCAATTGACAGCATAAGCTTAGAGAAATAAGGAATATAAACTCAGACTTGTTTGAAGCTTGCTTTCAGAATAATTGACAACATGTCTCAATTTTGTATTGTAGTTGACAAATGTTCTAAGTCCCAATTTTGTATTGTACTTAACATGTCTCAATTTTTGTTGAAAGTTCTTTCCAGAAAAATGATCTATGTGGCGCTTTTCAAAAATGTGATGCATAATGTTTGGTGGATTCACTCTCATTGTGTTGTTATACCGTGATATCTTGTTTATTTATGTCTTTCAATCATTGTGGTCTAAAGAGGAGCTAGTTGAAAAACGAATTTTTAATCTAGTTATGGATGAGCATTACCTTTGTTAGAATTTTCGCTCGTCTATGGTTTTGAAGCTCTTGGTTTCTCTTATGGAGAGTTCTTGACCTCTAGTGGTTTCTATGATGTTAGTGTTAACCCTCCAAGCTTATTCAACGTCAACTAATGAAGTGTTGACTAACTACGTCTACCTTTTTACATTGGATTTACTAGTTCTCTATGTAAAATAGTTGGTTCAAAAGGTGTCTTGGATCACTTTAAAAGTTTCTTGACTTTCAATTTTTTATATTTTGTTATATCTTGGTTCAAGTCATGATTCGAATTGAAGATGTTCTTTCGAGTTTAGAGTTTTTTTTAATTTGGTTCTTTTTTTAGAGGTGATAACAATTGGAGTGGGGGACTTGAACCAATAGCTTAGTAATTATTGGGTTGTTGAACTCGTGCTCAGTTGGTCTTTTGATTTGATTTCTTCTTTTGAGAGAATATTATGTTTTTGTTGATTGAAGTATTTTGATCGAATAAAAAATGACGACATAAGTAATATAGTTGAAAAAAACTTACCGAAAAAAGTTCCAAAAAAAAAAAAAAAATGAACATTTTAGACAAGAGATGCTAAGTTAAAATAAAATTTTGGTTCCTCAACCTATTTTTGTATCTAAACTCCAAAAGTTCAATTGAAGTTTAATGTTGGCCACACTAAAATGTCAATTTTGTTTATAAATTTTTAATTTGTTCAGTAAGTTTAGAGGTTTAATTTTAATTTCTAGAATTTCAAAATAAAAATGGTTGTGGTTGCAACTTTTTTTGATTAATTTTTCTTTAACGACTAGTATGTTTCTCTATAAATTTTAGAAATATATTTACATGTTTTCTATACTTATATTAAAATTATTATCATTATTGAACCCATTTAAATTAACTAAAAAACTTATACGTGCGTTGCATGTTTATAATTTTTTAGCATATTTTTTAATTAAAAATTTAATTCTTTTTTTTAATACATAATGGTTGGAGGACTTGAATCATAAATCTTCTGCACATTGAGATGTCATCTCAATTTTGGTCGCTTTAAAATTTAAATTATAATAATTTTGATAATTTTACAAAATAAGAAAATCATAAAGATCCCCGTTATTTTAAAAAATATATGAATTAGTACTATTTTTATAAACATAATAAGTTAGACTACTAATCTTTTATTATTGTTATTTTTTTTTGGTCAATTTTTTTGTTTATATTATATACATAAATTAGTTAGTTAGATTTTAGCATCGAATATTAATTCTAGTCAAATTTCATAAAACATTAATTATAAATATATGTTTAAACTATTATTAATCTACAAAATATATTAATTTAAGTGACTAATTTTTATATTAAGAAATGTAAAAGAAAAACAAAAGTTTTTTTTTTTACAAAATTACTTTCTTAAATCTAATACTTATCTACGAAAAGCTAAACAAATAATATTGATTTGAAACTCAAATATTTTTCCTTCTATCAAAACAAAAAATACTTGAATTATTTTATCCATTTCATTATTGACTTGTATTACACATACTTTGTTCTAAAATGAAAAATTAAATTTTGTTCTAAAATGAAAAATATATAATTTTTAAGTGAAATCACTACAAGAAATTAGCTTAAAGGCGACGAGGGCAAAGGCGACGAAAGAAAATTCTGTCGCCATTGACAAGCAAAGACAACAGAAAAACAGAGCGTCGCCTTTGTCTCCATCAAAAGGCGACGAAAACTCTCATGGAAAAGGCTACAGAGATACTTCTTCTATCGCCTTTGATGTAAATCAAGTTTTTTTGAAATGCGCAAAGGCGACGGTGGAAGTGCTCTCGTCGCCTTTGCCCAATCATTTTCCCCCATAACTATTTTTGGGCGGAAAAATGCTTGGGCTTCGGCAACGGCATCGCTTCCGCCGTCGCCTTTGCCCTAACGTTATTATTTTTTTATGAGCAAAGAAAACGGAACTTGATTCTGTCGCCTTTGACCCAGATTACAGAATGCAGAAATCGACCTTTCTTTTCCATTTCTCCGTTTCAATCTTCCATTTTCTCCCAAATCCTCTAAAAAAAACTCATCCTCTTCGCCACATCTTTCACCGGAAACCACCATCACTCTTCCAAAAGGTAAGATTATATGTTTATTTCGTTTAAAGTTTCGTTAAATTCGTTTAAAATTTCGCTAAATTCGTTTAAACTTTCGTTAAATTAGTTTGAAATTACATGCTATGTGTTTAATAAGTTTAGATTTGAATGAAATTAGTTTCATTACTTAGAAATTAAGTTTTGCTTTATAGTTTTTGGATTTAGGATTTAGGTTTCTTTTAGTGTAGATTTTAGAATTAGGTTTTGGTTTTTCGAATTAGGTTTAGTTTTTAGGTTTTTGTTTGAATTGGTTTTTAAGATTAGATTTTCGTTTATACTTTTTAGAATTATACTTTACGTTTTGTTTTAGTTTAGTTGTTAGAATTAGATTTTGATTTATAGTTTATTAAATTTATTTTTTGTTTAGGAATTGGTTTTTAGGATTATATTTTCGTTTATAGTTTATAGAATTAGGTTTTAGGTTTTGTTTTAGTTTAGTTGTTAGAATTAGGTTTTAGGTTTTCATTAGTTTAGTTGTTAGAATTAGGTTTTAGGTTTTCATTAGTTTAGTTGTTAGAATATGTTTTTGTTTATTGTTTTTTGAATTAGGTTTTAGGTTTTGTTTAAAGTACTTTAGTTTCTTGAATTATGTTTTTGTTTTTGTTTATCGTTTTTAGAATGAAGTCAGGCCTATATCATTCGTATCTATTATCGAAGAGGTATAAACCTATTATTTTCTTCTTAATACATGTTTATAATTGATTTCTTCAATAGAAAAAGAGAAGGTAGGCATCTTAATATACACAACTTTAAATGTACACGATCATTCATAATGGTAGCACCAAAATTACTATAAACTCATGAAATAAAAATATGTATATCAATGAATCAGGATCTCTCTAAAATATTAAAAAGGTAAGATAATATCGACAGGAAAAGAAAATAAATATATAGTAATTGTTCCATATTCGTTTTATATTATACAACAAAAAAATAAAGAAATAAAAAATAGCGTTGAAGCTTTCGATTGACTTCGAATTCAAAAAACTATTGTAAAAGCTAAGAAATCTTGTGTAGGAAACATTTGTTCGGTATATCTTATAGCATAACCTTTACGCACATTCGTTCCACTTCTAGCATCTTGGAAGCAAAAAAAAAAAAAAAATTGCATGCTTTGAAAAATGTTGAAGAGCCTTTGTAATATCAAAATTTTGAGATGATTTGAAGATTGAAGAATCTTTAACAACAAAGAATTGAGTGAAAAAACTAATGAAAAGATGTAGATCCTATATTTTGTTGAGAAATGATAAAAATAAGTCATTTTTATAGGTAGAAATGATAAGTTTCTAAACCTTTTAAATTCCATAACTTATATAATTAGTTCTACCATAATAAATAATTATAATTATAATTATTAATTATAATTAAAATTATTAATTTGGAAAAAAAAACTTGTTATATTCCAATTTGAGATGTTCACTCACGTTTTCATCAATATTTTTATTTATATTTTTTCTTAAATATATTATAAATAATTATTGAGTGGCATATTTGAATTTTTTTTAAAAATCATTTAGACAAAATAGTCCAAAAATGTTTTTTCATACTAAGACACACTTTAAGGTAGTATAATATGATATTGACTTCAAATTTATCATATGAACCAATGTTAAACTTTTTTTAGTAACTAAAACTAAATATTTGAAAGTTTAGAGTTCAAATGGAACAAAGGTTAGAAACTAAAATTTGGTTTTTGAAAATCTACAAACAAAAATAAAACAAAACTCAAAGTTTATAGACTAAAATATTATTTTAACTGATATATTATTGGGTTACGATCAAAATTTAGAATGCAAAATCACCGTACAATACTTTTCTTTTTCTTTTTCTTTTTTAATCAATTTTGATCTATTTAATAAGTGTGACAATTTGGGCTAAATATCTCTTATCTCTATCGTAGGTGTCAAAGAAGAATGGGAGGGCATCTAACCAATTGCTAATGAGAAAAACAACCCAGATATTTTATAAATATATTAAGAACTATTCTTTTTCACGCATGTTAGGAATATAAGACAATGTTGAGAATCTCTGACCTATAAAAACTATACCATAAGGCGACGGGGTCTACGACGGCACAAGAAAGATTTGTTACCCTAGTTTATAAATGGTAATGATGAAATGCATATGTTGTCGAACGTAAGGCCTTCACATGTTCAATTGCCTTAGATGTATAGGGGGGTGACGAAGGACATGTTTCGTCATCATAGCTCATCCATAAATGAGTAAAATTGATAAGATATGTTGATGAAGATGTATTTTCATCACCATAGCTTTAAAAATAAAAAGATAGAGAGTAGCCTATGTCGTCGTAGCCCATCGATCAAAAGGGAAAAAGAAAACGGTACGACGATAGAGTTTTCTTTCCTTCACCATCCTTTAAAGTTACAGCGACAACATGAAGCCTTCGTCGATGTAGCCTCTCCAATGAACGTAAAATATCTAGGATACAATGATAAAGTCTTTTCTCCATTGTCGTAGCTCTTCCACTCAACGATAAAACAGGGATGCTATGGCGACTGAGGCATATCTCGTCGTCTTAGCATTTACACTTTTCCCCAAAACTGAAGAAAAATGGTAAAATGAAATCAACGTGATGGAAAAGCACTGATCCATCATCATAGATTATTTTTTTTATAATTTTTTTTTATAAAAGAACTTCGGTGAAGAAACTTTATTCCGCTGTCGTAGCCTTATTAAGAATATCTTGTAAAGGCCCGATCCAGACTGGGTCCCATCTAGGCCTTCACCCTAGATGCATGAGTAAAACAACCTTTTAAACCTAAACAACCTTTTAAAACTAGAGACATGCTGAATAAATGCTTGTTAACGAATTTATCAAATAATTCTTAAAATCAACCAAAATGTACCAGATTATTAAACGAGGAAAACACTAAAAACACATGTCCCCAAGAAATCTATAATAATGTGAAAATAAATGATGCAAAGTAAATAAGAACTAGACAAAACAAGCTCATGGTCTTCACAGCTTCGGATCAGCCATCCTAGTAAAGCCCATGATATCTATGAAAGCCCATAGAGAAAGCCCATAGAGAATAGGGGTGAGTTAGTAAACCCAATAAGGATCCCTAACTTGGGATCAGTAAAGCATGAAAAAGATAAGTAAGATGCAAGCACATGATATCAAATGATGCATGTAATGATTAGATAAGCCAGGGCAACCCAAATAGGATAATGTTGTTCTGGGTCTTCAGTAGATAGTAGTCATATTGCCGAGGCAATCGTTTTTGGGATCTGCCTTCCCTAGTCTTCCATTGATACTTACATGCGAGCGTTATAAATGTATATAATGATAGAAAAAATGGATGCAACGTATGTTGGGAATTGTGGGGTAGAGCATGTAAATAACGCTACGGAAGCATGTAGGTAATTAGAAAATTTTATTGAATTAATAATTAATTCAATCAATTATTAATCTACATGCAACACCTAGGTGTTTAACTATTGTTGAATAATAAATGACTCACCTTGACTGACGCTGCTCATCAATTCTGGCGGGCTGGATAGAATCACGATCGATTTCATGAACCTGCTGAGTGTCACGATCCAACTTCGTTGTCGTTGCAAAGCGATCGTGAGGCACCTGCTCTAACCCAGCGAGCAAGTCAGCCAAACGAAAATCGCTGAGCGGGTGGCACGAAAGGGCAAACCTCCCCCACATACCTCAAGAAAGGTTTTCGAAAAAGAGAAAGAACGTTTTGAAATACGTTTTTTCTTTGAAAAATATATGACAAGATGCAATAAGGGACGCAACAACTAGCTTACCGTCATCATATAATTACTTGGTAGGAAGGAAGCTTCAAGAAGTCATACCCCTATAGTACATTTTAGACCATAATTGATATGACACCCTTGCATATGAAAATAGCGAGGAGCCAACACCTAGATAAAAATGAAGGAAACTATCATAACATGCAATATTAACAAAATAACATAAAAGCATGATGAAAAGGGTGTAAAGGTTCATGCGCCCATGTGCAACACGCACTTGACAAGCAAGACCGCGACACTGAGCAGGATCATGATCAATTCCCTGGTAGGAAGCCTCTTAGAGAAAACGAGATGGGAAGAGATTTTAACTCATGAGAAAAAGAAATACTCATTTCTCAGACAGTTTCTCAATTTGAGAATTAGTTTTGTCTTAACTGAATGCAATTTGAATGCTCTTGAATGCAATTTGAATGAAGAGCCTTCTATTTATAGTAGAGAGTGAATAAAAATAGAAAATATAATATCTTTGAATATAAAATATTAAAGATATTTGAAAAATCAAAGATTTTCCTTTACTAATTTTAAATAGGGATTTCAAAAATCCGTAATATTTTTTTTTTATATTATTTGATATTTATCCAATAAATTCCAAAATCATAATATAAATCAATATTATTAAATAAATAATCCGTATAATTAATATATCTACGATATTAATTCTCTACTTAATTAATAAAGTTTGTATTATTTAGTTTATATTAAATTTTTATTTCTTTTAATAAAAAATATTAATTTAATTTATATTAACTTTTTATTTCTTTTAATTTAATTATTGTAACTTATTAGTTGATTAAAATTTTAATTATTTTAATTTGAATATGCAATTCAATTAGGTAGTATCTTATTTTAATTATAGTTTTTTTTTTCTTTATATTTTATACATAGATTTTAATTTTTATTGTTTTCAATTCATTATACTTGATTTTTTTTTTCCATGGTTAACTTACTGAATCTATTAGATTTCAAAAAAAACATAATAATAATAAATAATAATTGAATCTATTAGTTTTATTTTATTGGAGTCTATTATTTCAACTTGATTGAAGCTTTTAGTTTAATTTGATTCATACCTATCGAGTCCACCTGGTTGAGCCAAAATTTTTAAAAAAACTTATCAAACTAGTCAAATATAAAAAAATAATTAAAAATCATTGTATTAATGAATATTATCTGATTATTTTTTATATTTTAGTATTAAAACGTATTAATAACTATATATAGATACAAATATTTTAGAATTTGCTTACATTTGAAAGTATTTTATGAGAATACCTCATCCAATATAATATCTCTATGTTTTATGGATATCAATTGAAGTGAATTGAATCGATTTTCGCTATTTTCGCTATATTTAGTTTTTCTTTCTTTTTTTCTTTTTTCATTTTTCATTTTTTTGCGCCGACTCTAGCAACTTTTTATCTTTTCTAGCTACTCATGAAAAATATCATTAATTAAGGGGAACTCTCTTTACGTGCCAACTTATGGTTGTCTTGACAAAAAAACTACTCTTCAAATTTCGCCAACAAAGTAAGTCAAAAAATGAAGACTGGAGGTAATGTTTTAGGATAAAATATTTCTGAAAACTTGGACAAGGCTAAGACCCCCAAAAGTCGGCCAAAGGATACCAGAATACCCCGGGGATCGATCAAAGGATGTGGGGAGTCCCCACGGGTAGGCCAAATGGTGGCCAGCATCCCAAGGGGTCGGCCAAAGGATGCCAGGGGTCTCCGAGGGTCAGCCAAAGGGTGCCGAAAGCCCTAAAGGTCGACCAAATGGTGCCGGAAGACCTCGGGGGCCGGTGAAAGGATGTCGGGAGTCTCTAGGGGTCGGCTAGAGGGTGTCAGAAGACTCCTGAGGTCGGCCAAGTTTATCGCGACCCCCTAGGGTCGGCTAAAGAGTGGCCACAACCCCTACGGGGTCGGCCAATTCGATCCCAAACCCCTAGGGATCAGCCAAGGGAGGCCACAATCCTAGACGTTCGGCCAAGTCCATGTTGACCCCTAAGTGTCCGCCATGTCTATCCCGACCCCTCGGGGGTCAATCAAAGGGTGGCCACAATCCCGAAGGGGTCGGCCAAGCCCATACCGACCCCCCGAGGATCGGCTAACTCCATCCCGACCCCTCGGGGGTTGGCCAAGGGAGGCCAAAACCCCCAAGGGGTAAGCCAAACTACCTCGGTCCATTCTACGGGTTAGCCAAAATAGGTTAAAACCCTTCGAGGGTCGCCCGAAGTCGGCTAGAACCCCCAAGGGGTCACCCAAGTAAGTTCAGCCCCTCCGAAGGTCCGCCAAGGAAGGCCTCAAACCCCTAGGGATTAGCTCTTCTAGCCTCGACCCTCTTAGGATCGACCAAAGAAGACGAACACCCTTTAAGGGAAAACCGTGGAGTTACACCGAAGGTGAACACCCCTTAAGAGGGCAAGCAATAAAGGTCATTGTTGATCGAGTCAAAAGCTGATCCCTGAGGGGATGGTCGAAGGCAAACACCCCTAAAGGGAGAAATTCGTGGAGGTGAGAGTCTCCTAAGAGCTGACCGAGTCTAAGGGACGACTAGATGCTGTCAATAATGGTTAGAAGTCACGCTGAGAAGTCTGACCACCCTCATGAGAGTCAATCGTGGGAACTAGGCCCATCGAGGCCAGACCATATCAAATCCTGCTCCTCTAGGTCGATCGAAGGCAAACATCCTCCTAAAGGGGGGGAAATCGTGGAGGTCAAGACTCCCCTAAGAAGCGATCGAGTCCAAGTAACATCCTAGATCGTTGAACCATAAAAGGTAACATCGTGGAGTTACACCGAGAAGTCCTACACCCTTAACGGGTGGGCTATAAAGGTGAAGACCTGCAAAGGTTGACCTAGTCCAAGTAACCCCCAAGATAAGAACTTTACACCTCTCAAGTGTAACGGCCAATGGTTTCGCAGGTGTTAGTGCCTGGCTTAAATGACATCTGTTACAAACGGTTGACCATTAAGTCATTATTAGTGAGCTGTAGCGGTTACACTACCGGCTGCTATAAAAGTCGAAGCTGAACTGAGCTAATAATTCCTTGTAAGCTGCTCTAAGTTCTAAAAGTTCTCACTCTAAACTCTCTCAAAATATATTAATGACTTAGGCATTGGATGCCCTATGGCTCACGTCACACGAGCGTGCCTAATTTTTTTTGTTTTACAAGGAAATTCGTCTTCGATAAAAAAACTGTATCGTTGATCCAAGTTGACCATTTTTTGCCATCAACAACTTTCATCTTTGTTTACTCTTAGTCCCTAGATCAAGAAATGTCTATTTTTTATCTTGTATTTTCCAAAACGTATAAAAATAGTCCTTTGTTGAAAAAAAAAAAAAACAGAATGGATATTTGGAATTACTTGGAGAAAAATAATAAAAATAATTAAACTATTGTCCTCTATTACAATAACTAAAACAATTAGTTGATTAATGGTTAGATTAGTTAATAGAGCAAACTATTAGTTGGTTAAACTTCACTTGTAATCAGTTAGACCTTCTCTACTTAAAAGGTCACTTTCAAGCTCAATAATACATATAAAGTCTCTCTGCTTTGTTCTGAAATGGTATCAGCGCAAGAAACTTCCGCTATCTCTTGACCCTTATATTTCTCTTCTTAATGTTCCTTCTTCATCACTTCATTCTCCATCTTTCCTGTATTCAGTTGCTTAGCTTCCATGGCACAATAAACAACATCAAGCGACGATGGGGTCGAAAACACATAATCGTAAATGGGATCGAATATTGAATCAAATTGTGAGGCTTAGTTAAACCCATTCAATATGCATCATTCTTCCTCATCAACCGAAGTTATCGTCACTCAACCTTTGATAGGCAACTAACTCGTGGAAACGTACAATGTTAATTGCACTCTCAAGCAAAAATAAAGAGGGTTTCGTCATTTGGGATGTCAAAAAACCGACGAATTCAAAATTGAACTGAGCATGGAAGTGTAATAATGATGTTATTACTTCTTGGATAATGAATTTCGGTGGAAATTGCGACCATTATAGTTCACACCGGATCGATGAAAGAAGTATGAGGTGAATTAGGGGAACACTTCTGAGGCAGTAATGGATAGATGATTTTTCAACTAAGAATATCACTAATGACTACTGTTCAATGAACTCTCTCTATTGAAGCATACTCACAAGCTTAAAGACCATCTGGCAAGACCTATGTGATCTCCGGCCAACCGATACTTGGACTTGTGGGGGCTTGAAGACCTTAATCGATCATTGTCATATGGACTATGTCATGATATTTTTGATGAGATTAAATGAAACATATTCAAATGTCCAAACTCATATTTTATTAATGGAACCTTTACCTTTAATTGGAAAAGTTTTATCTCTTGTTGAACAAGAAGAACGGCAGGGATCTATAGCTAGAATTTTGCCTACTCCAAGTGATTCTGCCATAATTCTTGCAACACAAACCTCGAATTTCAAGAAATAACCTCCAGATCTTCTTGTACACATTGTGGGAAAAGAGGTCTCAAAAAATACTATAACTTTCACGTTTACCCCTTGGTTATCAGTTTTGATTCTGAAATGCCTTAAATAACAAGATTGCAGCAGCTAAATTAGTCACATCTTCTCCACCAATTGTTTTTACCAACTCTTGATATAGAACAATGTAGCCAACTGATAAATTACTTGAAGACAAAACGGCAAGAAGTCAAAACAGAATTATAAACCATGCCTTTTTATGAGCATTGTCTTCTGGGTCATCCATCCCTTTCCGCTCTACGAAGTCTTCGTCTGCAACTTACGTTTTCTACCTTACAATGTGAGTAGTGTCATTTTGCAAAGTTAGATCGTACTAGTTTGTGTCATCGAGTCAATAATAGAGCATCTGCTCCTTATGAATTGGTCCATTCGGACGTTTGGGGTCCGTGTCCTGTTGAGTCTAAGTTAGGTTTTCGGTATTTTGTTACTTTCATTGATGATTTTTCTCATGTCACATGGTTATATTTAATGAAAAATCGTTCTGAATTACTTACTCACTTTTGCAATTTTCATGCTGAAATACGAACACAATTTGGTGGTTGTCTTAAAATTCTGCGTAGTGATAATGCAAAAGAGTATTTTACTCACGCCCTAGGCTCTAAGGTAAACACACATGGTATTCTTCATCAATCCTCATGTGTCGATAATCCATCGCAAAATAGTGTGGCAGAACGAAAAAAATTGTCATCTCCTAGAAACTACTTGGGCCCTCATGTTTCAGATGCAGGTACCTAAGGTTTTCTGGGCGGATTCGGTGTCCACTGCTTGTTATCTGATTAAC
>JBBMEG010000024.1:4310456-4338241 GCA_037832605.1 Cyclanthera cordifolia
AAATATTTTTGTAATAAATAAAAAATAAATCTTACAAAGGGCACTACAAGAACTCAAACACTAATCAAGTGAATATTAATACAACACTAGTGTCAGAATTATGCTCGTTTTGGTCTTTAATTGTGCCATGTGTAGTAGTTCTAAAATCACTACAAAAAATTTGTTAGTATGTTTGACATATTTGGCTTGATTTGATAACTATTCGGTTTTTGGTTTTTAAATTTTAAATTTGTATTTACCTAAAATTTCTATATTTGTTTTATCTTTTCTTAATTAAGTAGGTGAATTCTAACTAATTTTTATGAACCAAAATAAGTATTTGGAAGCTATTATTTTTAGCTTTTAAATTTTGTCAAAATCATGAAAATTATATGTTGAAGTAGTTGTTGCTGCTTAAATTTCAAAAACAAAAAACCAACTGATTATCACTCAGGACCTTGAAATATTATTTCGACATTTTCTAATATAAAATTCATATAAACATCTTAGATCTTTGTTACCTCGTTTTACATTTTGTAACTTTTTTATAATTCAATTGCCACTAAAGATAGAAAATTTGAACTCTCCATAAAAAATAAAAAATAGACATTTGTGCCAATTTTGATGGCAACAAATTCCTTTAAACATTATAATTTATTTTATAAGAATAATTCATTGAATATAATTTGTCTTTTTTAATTTACAAATAATTTAGTAAAAACACTAAAAAAAGCACCTTTGGTAAAATTCCATGAAAAAAACATGTAGGAAGTGAGAAGATACAAGGAAAACAAATTCAATTTTTCGTCTTACCTAAACTATTTAAGAAAAGGGTAAAAGTAATAATAGAAGAGTTCAAAAAAAAAAAGAAGAAAAGAAGAGAGATTCCAACTAATAAATACTTGGCTTTTATTGTGGGTGACATGCCTAAATAAGGGACCAAGAATTCCATTGTTTTGAAAGGCCAAGAAGTCGATAATAAAGATGTACAATGGTGGACCATAATGTTGTACTATTTTGTATTTAAGTCTTCAACAAATTCTCTTCCAATTGGCTTTATAGGCCACACACCCCCAACCCCTCTTTATTTTCAACCTTTAAAACCTATCCAATAAAATAATAATACACTTAATCCACTCTTTTGACTTTTTAGATCTTATTGTCCTTTCAAACCAAAGTTCTTCCAATGAATGAGCTGCTCTTGCTTTCTTAAATTTTAATCCATCAAAGTTATTTCTACTCATGCAATTTAGATATTTTTTACAAATATCTTGTTGTCCAAATTTTGATATTTTAAGACTAACAAGAATTTAGTAGTATATAGTGTTATGGGCTAAAATATCTCGGAATACCTGGACAACTCTCGGGGGTCGGCTAAAGGATGTCTTGACACCTAAGGGGTCAGCCAGGGAGGCCTTGACCCTTGGGGGACGGCCAAGCCCATTCCAGTCCCCGAGGGGTCAGCTAAAAGAGGCATTGACACCCTAAGGGTCGGCTAAAACCTATTCGGCACTTCTAGGGCTGGCCAAAGTAGGTTTGACCACTCGAGGGTCGACCGTGGAGGTCATAACTCTCTCCCAAGTGTCGACCGAGTCCAAGTAACGACTGGATTCACCGATAACGGCTAGGAGTTACAACGAAGGTGAACACCCCTTTTATGGGGCAAGTCATGGAGATCATTAGTGACCGAGTCCAAAGTTGATCCTCGAGGAGAAGGTCGAAGGTAAACATCCCTATAATGGGGGAAAGTCGTGGAGGTTAGCACTCCTCTAGGAGCCAACCGAGTCTAAGTGATGACTGGATCTACTGATAATGATGAGGAGTCACGTCGAAGGTGAACACCCCTTAGCGGGGGCAAGAAATGAAGATCACTATTGACTAAGTCCAAAACTGATCCTTGAGGAGACAGCCGAAGGCGAACACCCTCAAGGGAGAACGTCGTGGAGGTCAGGGCTCCTCTAAGAGCTGTCGAGTCCAAGTGACAACTGGATTTGTCGATAATGGCTAAGAGTTACAACGGAGGTGAATTACTTGCTTATAAATTGCTTTTAATTAAATAAATTTTGTTAATATTAAAATATTGTAGAGTTAGAAAGATTGTTCAATAAGATAATCAAGATATAATTCAAAGAAAAAGTTAATTTAAAAATAAAAACTGTATTGAATAGGCTATTCTTAAAAATAATAATATATATATATATATATATAATAATATAAGAGATTTTAAAATATTCAATCATAATTAATAAAACTTTTTGGGGTCAATTTCAAATTTAGTCCTTACAACTCGATGAAATATAGAAATTAGTTTTTATGGTTTCAAAATCTAGACTTTAGACCTACGTGTAGAAAAAACTCTACAATTTGGTGTTTATAATTTCAAAAATTAGAATTTAGTTATAAAATTTGACAAATTTTAAAAAATAGTCAGTCATTCATAATTGTTGGTGAATAAAATACGTAGAAGTTAGTTATTTTTTTGTTTAATGATGAGAATGTGGGATAAATAATTAATTAGAAAAAAATATAATTCATAAATCACATTTACATATTTAATTTGCCTATTATTTACAATAACGTCGATTATTTTTTAGATTTTATGAAATCATATTAGACTAAAATTTATTTCTTCAAATTATAGAGACTAAATTTTATATTTTCTCAAATCCTAAAAACTAAATTTTGTATTTCTTGAAACCATGAAGTATAGATTTTTCAATTATTAATAATAAAGTCTAACTTTCATGAAATACTAAATTTATAATTTACCATATAATATGTTATATCATTATAAGAAAGTATATGTTTTCAAATCGAGTATAGCTTTGATATTTTTTAATATTTTATTATTATTAATTCTATACTAATTTCGAATCTCTTTGGCCAGTAAATTACAAGAAGAATACAAAGGCGCCAGTTGCATTCCTTAGGGTGACGTGACCGGTTAAACTGCGGCGGATGACGTGGCTGACAACGACCGATACAAATGCTGAGGTGGCCTTCTTATCTGCACCGTCAAATCCTACGCGTTGCTTTCCAGTTCGTAAGTTACCATTCCTTTTTACCCACCATTAACTCCCACGTACCATACAAATATCTACAGTAACTTCTAAATGTGATTTCAAAAATTAATACTTTACGTTTACATAAATATAAAATTTTATACATTGTATAAATCGTACGTAAATTAAGAAAGTAAATGTATTTTTTGACGTATGAATGATGTGCTTTTTTTATCCAATCAATTATTTATCTCACACTCTTATTATTAAAAGCATAAACAACTAATTTCAACATATTTTATTCACCAACAATTACTAAATACGTATACTATTTTTTTCAATTTATCAAACTTTAGAGACTAAATTATAATTTTCAAACCATAGAGATTAATTTATATTGTAGATTTCTCCAAACCATAAAAACTAAATTCTAGATTTTTAAACGATGTTAACTCTAACTTTCTTCGAATCATAGGTATCCAAATTTAAAATTGACCCAATATCCTATTACCAATTTTTATCATATAAGGGTCTGTTGAGTTGGGCTATGAATAGGAGGATCTCTTCCTCACGTTTGGTTCATGTAAATATTTAAAACGGTCTAATTTGGTTCATGAATTACATGTACTCGGATAATTCGACGCATGAAACATACATGTTTATTATTTATTATTTATTTTATTTAATATCTTACACTTCTTTCATTTTTTTCCTATTCTTTTAACTTATATGTATAAATTTGATAAAACTTAAAAAATAATTCATACGGACAATAAGCATTGGTAACATCCATTTTGTTATTTATAACAAAAATAACCTCACTAACTTCTAATTAGGATTTTGTTCTTTTACAGGCCACTGCTGATTTTCAGTTGAAAGTATTATAAAGTGTGAACATTAATTTCAAAAATAAACACCAATATATATATAGTCCGAATGACCTCAAATATTTGTAATTGATATGTCATTTGTTTGTATAGTTTCTATTAGTAACAATATTTATTTAGAGTGAAATTTTAAAAAGTTACATTAAAATATTTTTCAGATCCCACGCATCACAAGTAAATCGGTATTAATTGTATTTTACATATACATATACTATATTGTATATGTAAACACTATTCAATAAAATATAGTAATTGTATTTTAATCGATATTAATTACACATATAATTGATTAAATAAACAATAATACAATGGTTACTGAATTAAATAATTCACATAATCACACATAAGTTGAATCGGGCACACTAGTATTTACATATGTACTTATGTTTTTTACTCCTATGACTAACCACCGTAAAATGATTATCCGTTAAGGTTGATATCGCCACTGCACATAATAAATACTTCATTCATGCACTGCTCATCAACCAAGATATGAGGGTAAAAGAGTTGGATCTAATATATTTTTAATAAATTGGAGAGATAAACAAAAATATGTTGACCTTACAAAATACAAACCTCTTTTTTTTTCTATTTCGTGATTACAACAAGAGCAATAGTTCAATAATATCAATATACATAATGACTCGAGATCATGAGTTCGAGTTTTCCTCCACCCTAATTGATATAGAATTAAAAACAAAAATATTTTGTGTTTACTCGTCTCTCATTCTTGTAATTTTGCTGTTTGTATTAATATTCCTTATAATTAAATGGAAGAATCTTGAATTGAATCTAAATTTCATGTTTATTAGAACAAATACTTGTTTGAATTTATAAATTCTGATGCGTATTAGATAATATGCACATTTATTTCAAAATTTAGTGGTGATGAGAGAAGTAGTTCACCTATCTTATAAATGTTAAGATAATTTCTCACTTTTCTAATGCGTGACAATAGTAAGATCCTCTATACTTGTCAATTTCTAATGACTTTATTAAACAACAAAAAAGATTTAAAATAATACATAGGATGAGAAGGTTGAAAACTTTTATGTTAGACATAATTAACATAAATTCGAATGTGCATGAACCGAAATCAAACAAATCTAAGCAAACAGTTTGTTTTAAAAAAAGGAAAATGAAATGTTACTAATTTGGCTAGTTATGAATTAGGAATAAGGAAAAATTGTAGTGGGAACACAAGTCATTGCAATAATGAAAGGGCATGATTTGGTGGTTGCTATCAAAATGTTGTAATCCTAAGAACAGCCAAGCTGATGGGACAACAAAGATTACAAGATCTTTTAATACACAGCACCAAAATCCTCCAAAGATTCCAGCCATGGTCCTCCATGGATTGAGATAAAACTTTTGTTTTTCTCAAGATTGGATTTTGGAGTTCTTTGAGGAGAGGTACAGTAAGAAGAGAAAATTGAGTGATTTAAGAACATGAAATCCTAGTTGATGATAGGTGTTTAAGAGAGAAGAGGATTCAAAAGCCATTTTGATAGTTTTTATTGCTGAGAGAAGATATTTATTTTAAATGAAATTTGATATTTATTTTAAAGTACAAAACTTAAAAAAAATTATTATCAAACAAAATCTTAACTTTTAAATTAAAATAAAACAATGAAAATGATAGTAAGAAGTAAATAGACTATGTATTAACAAGTTTAGTTCGTAAATAATAGAAAATGAAGTTTCTTACAAAATAAAGAAGTCCCATAACTTTTTGAATTCAAACAACATTAGGAAAATAAGATTATGACTCAATAACTTTTTTATTATTAGATTTCTCATCATGTAACATGAGCTATAATATGTTGGTAATTATCAATAGATTAATGGCCAAAATGAGTATACCTCTATCCAAGTCATATTGAAAAAGTATAGAAGAAATCGTAAGGGCCAGTGGCGCGTTGATTTCATTGTTTGGAGGTAATCCAATTTTACACCACAGTCACGGGTTCGATCCTAAAATCTGTATTTGCAATTCCCTCCCCCAATTAGTACTAAAATATATATATATATATATATAAGGAAAAAAAAAAAGGAAAAAGAAGTCCCCCTAAACGAGCACCTTAATAACTCTTCTTAATGATTATATTTCACATCTTAACTAACAGACCTGTCAATGTTTATATTTCACATCTTAACAATTAGAAGAAAAATCAAATCCATGATATATAAATACATATAATTATACCTATAATTATCGATCAAGAAGAAGAAAACCAAGAAACGCAAGTTGCGAGTGGTCCACACATCGTACCGTGGAAAAGATACTGATCGTTGGTGTCTCAATCCGAAAATCAAAACCTCCATTAGCTTTTGTTATATGCTCACACACACACATGCACACAAAAAAAACTGTCCATATTTCTACTGTTTGAGTGTCATCAGATATCTACAGTTGCACTAAGAATTTCTCAAAATTTTCACAGAAAGAAGGATATGGGGGATTATGGTCCAAAGCTAGTAGTACCTATAGACGTGAAGAAGAAGCCATGGCAACAAAAGCTTCCACTTCACAACTGGTGGCACCCCGAGCTCCCACCGGTAGCAGAGGTCAAGGTATATGTGTTCTTCAGAGTCGAAATGGTTGATTTCCGCGGGGAGTAATCACCAATGACTACACCGCCGTGGACATTAAACATGTCGACACCTCAGTGGTAAGCTCTCACAATCACAATCGCTAACATTATTTGGCTGTCACCATCCTTTGTCTTATCTTTTATCTTTTTGTGTACTTTTCAACAATTGCTGCTTATTTAGATTAGAAGAGACATTAGAAGAATCTAGCTAGCAGAAAGCAGTTCATGTGACAGTGTTTAGACGTCTAGTTTCTGTCTATTGCTTGTCAAATTCATGGCTCCTTCTACTCCTAGACTTGTTGTTCCGATAGACTTGAAAAAAAAGCCATGGGATCAAAATTTACCTCTTCACAACCGCTGGCATCCGCTTATTCCCCCGGTGGCTGAGGTTCATACCGATGAGTTCTTCAGGGTTGAAATGGTGGACTGGACTGGAGGAGTTATTGGGGATAATGACTCTGCAAGAGATGTACAGTTAATTGACCTTTCTATTGTAAGTATAAATATTAACCTTGTCAAATCTTCTCAGAAATTAAGATTATGTTTGGTTCACCAACAACAAAGGAGAAGAATGGAATAGAGATGATTCCCGGTGTTTGAGCCACCGAGAATTATTCTTCCGTAATCGTGTTTCTACAAATTCATTTTTTTATTCTTTTCTTAACTACTTTTTATTCTTTGTATAACAATTTTTTATTCTTTACATAACTAATTTGTGCTCAGTGATACTCATTATTTTATTCCCCTTAATCATTGATTCATTCCATGATCCTAAACACAAATAATTATTTTTTTAATAATCATTCATTTCACCCCAGACACAAATAATTATTCTCTTTTCTATTCTCCCTCAATTTTAATCCCCCATGATTATTTTCATTCCCTTTTCCCAAGAGAACGCAATTGTTGCAAAAACTGGGATTTTTGTAGTAGGTGGCATCCCCTCTTAGTTTTGAGAAGGTGGAACCATTTTGTTTTAGTTCTTCTCCACATTCTTACCGGGTGATCTAGGAATTTTCCTATGATTTTTTCAATTGATATTTTGATATAGAAATATCTCATCCTTTCTTCACCGCAGATTCTCACGTTATTTTCTTGAAAAGATATTAGTTCATAGTGGGACACTTTAAAATGAGTAATGCAATACATTCCTACATACCCTAAATGTTAGATTTTTGTAACGGTCGTAGTCCAGGATTTAGATGAGGTCATGGAATCTCGATCTGGTCCCTTTGGGTCGCGGCATTCCCCAGCATCTCCTGCGACCCGACCACGTTAACTACCAGCCTTAAGCGCTTCTAAGAGTGAAGACTATCTCCACAGACCAACACGGGTCCTTTCAGCAAGTTTTATCCTCTCTCACATACATCCTAGGAAAATTCCTAGGAAGTCACCCAATCAAGGACTACTCCAAACTAAGCACGCTTAGCTATGAAGTTCCAACGATAGAGCCACCAAAAAGAAGGTGCACCTTGTTGGTATTGCCTTTTCGAGACCCTAATCAGCCTGATAACAGGTGAAGCAAACTCGGTATAGAGTCATAGTTAACTAGAATGATGCATAAAACATTTGACTCTGATTTTGAGGGAACCGGTAGCTCAAAAGAAGGTAGTTTTATGTGCTAATAATGGGTTGTTATGTTTTGTTTTTTTCACTTTTTTAAAAAATGTCTAGACTCATTATCTGAGTGGACCAATTAGAGTTGTGGACAAGGATGGGGTACCAGCCAAGCCAGGGGATCTACTTGTAGTTGAAATCTGCAACTTAGGTCCTCTTCCAGGAGATGAATGGGGTTATACTGCAACATTTGACAGAGAAAATGGAGGAGGTTTTCTTACTGATCATTTTCCTTGTGCAACCAAAGCAATTTGGTATTTTGAAGGAATATATGCATACTCACCTCAAATCCCAGGTAAATGCTCCAACCTGAAAGACAGTGCTTACAAAAAGAATGAGCAGTGACTCAGATTCATACATGCCTTAAACCGGTTATACGCCTTCAGGGGTTCGATTTCCAGGCTTAACTCACCCTGGAGTTATTGGGACTGCACCATCGGCAGAACTTCTGAATATTTGGAATGTGAGGGAAAGGCACGTACAAGAAAATGGCCTTGAAACTCTAAAGCTTTGTGAGGTTTTGCATTCACGGCCATTGGCAAACCTACCATCACCAAACGGTTGCGCTCTTGGAAAGGTAAGATCCTAAACTACCATCTTATTCTTTACTAGATGCATAAAACAATAAAATCTCAATAGTTTTGGGCACTGTTGAATCAAGTAGAATTAATGTTAAATGGAGAAAAAAAAGACACGATAGGGATTCAAACTCGAAACCTCCTGCTCTGATACCATGTTGAATTGTATAAATGACCAATCAACTTCTGATAGGTTGGGATAAACTTAATTATATCAATTAATAGGTACCACCTTCCAAATTTAATAGGCAAAGTAATGGCTAGGATGATTTTTTCTCTTATTCAAGGTATGTGCAAGATGCAGGTTGCTAACAATCCTTGCTCTATTGCTTCACACTAGATCAAAGAAGGCACAGATGAATGGGAAAGAATTGCCAATGAGGCTGCAAGAACAATTCCAGGAAGAGAAAATGGAGGAAACTGTGACATCAAAAACCTCAGTAGAGGTTCAAAAGTATATCTTCCAGTATTTGTGGAAGGGGCAAACTTGAGCACAGGTGACATGCATTTCTCCCAAGGAGATGGTGAAGTCTCATTCTGTGGAGCAATTGAAATGAGTGGTTTTCTAGAGCTCAAGTAAATTTCTCAGCTTGGCTTCTCTATCTCTTACGATCCTTTACATAATTTTCAGCTTCAGAAAATAATTAGCCTTGTGCAATTTAACTACCATAAATTAACCTAGTAGTCAAGAAGAACTCGAAAAACCAAAAATTAGGCCTTATTTGATATAAGGATTTGATTTTCAAAATTTAAACCTATAACAATTAGTTCAACATATATTGTTTTTATTACTTTCATATCTATATTCCCTTGTGTTTTTTAAAACACCAAATCAAAATTTGGAAGCTAAAATAATAGCTTCCAAATTCTTGTTTAAGTGTACAAAATATGGTTAGAATTAAATACTTTCTTAATAGAAGATAAAACTTTAGGTAGAGAATTAAGTAAATACAAATTTAAATTTCAAAAAAAAAAAAAAAAAAAAAAAAAAAAAAAAAATCTAATGTTTATACTTTTGTACCTTATGAATTCAATTAATAATCACCACCTAGTGTAACAATAAATTTTCTTTATATCCAAATGTTATAAAATCAAAGGTTAATATTAATGAACGTAAACTGATCCAAACACTCAACCAACAATTTTGACTCGTCTTCTATCTCAGGTGTGATATTATAAGAGGCGGAATGAAGGAGTACCTAACACCAATGGGACCGACACCACTGCACGTAAATCCAATCTTCGAGATAGGTCCAGTTGAACCAAGATTCTCAGAATGGCTAGTTTTCGAAGGCATCAGCGTGGATGAAAGTGGGAAGCAACATTTTCTTGATGCGAGTGTAGCTTACAAGCGCGCTGTACTCAACGCTATTGACTATCTTCACAAATTTGGATATTCAAAAGAACAGGTCAAATGAATTTCTTCCTATCATATAAATCAACAGCTCCCGAACTCATACGAGCAAAATCACAAACAATTGAGATGCATACATAAAAAGCAGAAACTAACTGCAAATAGCAATGCAATACGATTATTGAATAGTATATGTGTGAAAATTTAGGCTTATCTGCTGCTGTCTTGTTGCCCATGCGAAGGAAGGATCTCCGGAATAGTTGATTCGCCAAATGCCGTGGCTACCTTGGCGATCCCCACCGCCATTTTCGACCAGGTAGCTTCCTTTCTCTGACTTGTTTGATTCAATCGGGCCGCGGTGTGAGTACCTACTTTCCTTTAACATTGTTGAGCAACTTTCACTTGGGCCGACAACTTCTCCGGCCCAATCTAATTGTCTTTTATTTTTGCATTAAAATCTTGACCCTTTTTTTTTCCTTTGTGAAAATCAAAATTCATTCACTAATTATTGGGAATTTTCTTTACATAGCAGTTTTTTTTTTTTTTTTTTTTTGTCATTTAAAATTATAGCGTTGGGGAGTAAGAGAGAGAGGCTGGTTTGTACGGGAGTGGATCACCAAGGCTGATTTGGCCTGTGTTGAAGTGTTTTTTTGGCATGTCAATGGACGAAGAAGAGCGAAAAGAATGAAACCCTTGGTAGGATTCGAATATATATTCCCAACCATTTGAAGAAGGAGAAGTGAAAAAGAAATAAGGAAAATTTCAGGAGAAATATAGTTATTTTTTCCCTATCATTCATTTCTTGACTTTCCTTGTGTGGATTTTTTTTATGGGCAACTTCACCGTCAGCTTTTTCGTCGTCATTCGCCACGCACTGGCGCTGACACCACCAAACTTCGGCTATTAATTCTGATTGAAGTTTATCATTAAATTGAGTGATAGTTGCAAACTTCAATAATGGACTTTAATCAGTGGATTGATAGACTTCAGTCATTTAACAGCGAAATACGAGAGTATTGAAACTCTAAATAATCACTAGAGTCATAGACTTCAAACGATTTTATTATCAGGTGGGCCTATTTGGCGTGGACTTTTTGGTCTTTTTCATTGGGCGGCTCATTTTTTGTGTTAAAGGTGCAAATAGTTTTAAATTGTGCTATCCATGGTATTTTTATTTATTTTTTTTTGATATACATGAAAAATTCCCTTGATAGAAGAACCTTTTAACTAAAATGATTTTAGTCCACTTCAAACATGTAACTTCTTGATTATGTATACCTTTTAACTAAAATGATTTTCAATAATTATATCCGAATCATTGTCCAATAAAGGACAAACCATTGGTTTGGTTTTATTCGATTCGATTTTAATTTGATTATCGATTTTTTTTTCAATAAAAAGTTTAGTTTTTTTTTTCAAATTTGTTGTCTCATTTTCAATTCGATTTTTCCTTTGATTCTAAATATTTGTGTTTTACTAACAAAAAAAATTGAATATTTTCTTTAAGTATCACAATAATTTTTATTTTTTATTCCATATTTCACATTTAAATTTGTTCTTCCATTAAATTTAAATATAACATTTTTTTTAATTTGTGCATTTCATATTTTATTTTAAAATTTGTTCTTCCATTAAATTTAAATATCATCGTATAATTTTTTATTTTCCTTATTATTTTGATTTTCTAGAAATTATATTGAATGATCTGATATTGTATCTAAAAATACGATCTTGTCTATTAAATCGAATTGATTCAGTTCAATTTAGTCAATTTTCGGTTTTTTTTTTCTTTTATTACCTTTCTAGTTGACTTAAAAAAGTGGCCGATTTCTAATTTTCAGTACAGAGAGTTAAAAATTTTTAAAATAAGATTTAAATCGGTTAAATATCCCATGAGAATGTTGAAAAGCAGATGCGGATTATGAAAAGATAATAATATGTTTTATTTTTTTTATATTAAAAAAATCAAAGCAAATGTCATTCAACTATTCTCACAAAACAAACCAATTAAACTTAAAAAAGATTATAAATACAGATTTCCAGGATCAAAACTGTAATCATGATGTTGAACTAAACAACCTTCAAACAATGAAAGCAATACACCGCTAACCAAGCACATTGTTATGCTTTGAAAACGTATATAAACATCTTGAGAAACATAACATAAATTTTAAAAAACGTTGTCAATTTCTCTGAGTCAACTAAAAAGTTTTTCTACCACAAAAAATGGTAGATTATGTATTTTAGATTGAGATATAATCAGTATATCTCAAACATATTAACTTCAATATAAATAAATATGTTTGATAATCTGCGCAGGACATTCGCCCGAAACCGAGCAAAGTTCCGAGAGGACCTCGACTACTAAGAAAACCAGACGTTCTAAAATGCAGCTACGATGGAAATTTGCCAATCACCAAGAACCCCAGCGCCACAACTTAAACATGGTTCCTTGTATATAATAATGTTTGCTTACAGTTTTATATAATTAATTATCTTTGAAGTTAAGGTCTCAATTTCAGAAAAAGCTATGACAAATTAGATATTATTTGGGTTGTCTGTAATAGTGTACGTAAGTAAACAAACTCTTTTAACTCTTTAGACTTGGTTCTTCCCAAGTAAACACTTCCTAAGAGTTATATCTCAACTGCTGTCTCAAGAAATTACCCCGAGTTTCTTCGACCAAATTTCTGCCATTCTCTGACTGGCTATTGAACCCAATGTGGGATTGGAATTAGTAGTAAATCGAAAGGGTACGATGGTGCGGGAGAGATGCGAACTGGATACCGAACGACCAAAGCCAAAGATCTAACTCCACGCTTAGAACCTGCAAAAAACACAATCTTGGAAGTTGTGATTCAATATTTTGAGAATGCAAAGCATCAGCAGGGAGAAATAGAGATAGGATTTGTACTAACCTCGGGTGTCTTAAGGAATGTTTGGATTGAGATTTTAAAAGTATTTAGAATTAGTATTTAAAATGAGAATTTATTTTGAATATTTAGAAGTAATGACAGCAGTCAAAAGCTCGTTTTGATGTAAAAAAAATTTCTTAGTATTTAATAAATACTTCGTCTAAATACTCATTCCAAACATCCCTTATGTTCTACTGACAGACAGAATCAGATAGATTCTATAATGTGATAAATAGATAGAATATAAATATATGGATGAAAATATTTATCTGGACAATTGAACTTATAACACCTGTTTTCCAGATTTCAGACTGATCAACTCTCTAATTTTCTCAACTGCATATATAGAGCAAGCCCGTAGTTCTACTTCCTCCTCGCTGCCGGGACCGATTTCGCTGTTAGCATCGATGGTGCTAGCAAGCGTAGAACTATATTTTAGAACACCTAGCTGACGAAGTACAGCAGGAACGATGTAGTCGGCCATAATGGTGATTGAACCAATGTCGCTAAATTCTCCATAACCCTTTCCGCCGAATGCACCCCACATATCAGCTACAAAGATTTGCGCTCGTTTGTAGAGGAATACTTGGTGGCCTTTGTAGAGAGAGTGATCTCGGAAACCTAATAAATGGTGATGATATATTCTCCTTAGCATTAGATCTGCATGTAATAATATGTATGGTAAGAAAAAAATTTAATAGTTGATACCAGGAAAGTGTTGCGTAATAACAGCAACAAGCCTCACTGCTGATTTTCCACAGGACTCCACTATATTAGAAGCTTTACCCTCAAAGCTTCTCTCCAATTCGAATCCAACCTAAGAAACAAAATGGAATAACATCAGAAATATATTCCCATACAAGGATAAGTTTTTATTTTTGGAAAAGATTCGAATATAGGTTTGCAAGTATACAAAGTTACAAAAAAGCTTTCCAATTAAAAGAAATGGAAGCAATGTCATAGTTTGTGAATCGAGAAGATTTAGAACACCAAGAGGCAAAATTAATAATAATAGCTTCTTAAAGATGCACCAGGGATTTATCGTTCTGTTTATCCTCGAAAGTACAAGTGTTGCTCTATTTATATATATTCCCACACAAGATGAGTAATTGCAAAGGCAGAAGAAAACGTTCTATAACTTCTTTTTATGTCTACGAGTGTCTAGACCAGCTTAAGAAGTTAAGCACACCTCACGACTATTCTGACCGGAAATACCGACTAACCCTATAACATTTGGATTCCTAGGTGATTATCGTGGATTGAAGCCGTCGCCTTTTAGTTTTTCTAAGATTATTTTGACCATTAGCTACTCATGAAGGTTGAAAATGATCTATATTTAAAAAGTAAATATATACTATAATCTACGGATGAAAAAAGATTTTTCACCTCGTGCAGCAAGCGAACACGCTCGTCCTCCAGAGGAAGCGGTCTAGGCCATCTCAACAATTCACGCAGTTCAGGGCCTGATCAGATCACATACAAATCATAGATAAAATGAACTAATGAAACAAGATTATCAAGTTAAGATGATATCATTTGTCAGTTACCAGTGTACTTTTGAAGGCGATCAGCATCAAATGCTGACTTGTCATTTTGAAGAGCAGCCTTCAGACCTGAGGCTAGGTGATCATAGCTCAAGTCCTTATCTGTATCCGAGAGGGAGAAAAGAAATGTTACTGACAAAATGTATCTTGTGAGACTTGTATTAAATTAAGAAAAATATTCTCTGTAGAGTATAACATTACATGCAATAAATATAAGCATAGCTAAACAATAAATTCAGTGGAAATTGTCAATGAAATCGAGAGAGAAAAAAAGTAACATTCTCCCTCTCAGACACAGTTCCTACCCTCCCATGCATTCTGAATGTATTAGAAACCACGAGATATGTGGTTCAAATCCCTCAATCCCTATCATACTAAAAAGTCATGCATCAAATTGAGCTTAAATTTTAGCCATTTAAATCTGAATCAGTTCTTGATTACCTTTAAAATACTTTTGACATCATTAGTAATTTTTTTTTTGAAAGTCTGACTTACACGGGATCTATAGCACTTTTTTTTATCTACAATTATTTTTATTATGACTAGGTAATTTTGAAATATGGTATACTGTTAGGTCCTTCGTAGTGCAAAAAGAGTAGAGGCTCAGCAACATTAGGTACACTCAAGGATCATGAGGTCACCGGTTCGAATCTCTCCACTCCCAATTGTTGTAATATAAAAAAAAAGTTAGGTCTTCGTATTTCGTCCACATTTCAGGGTATAACCTAATTGAAACTTAAAAGCTAAAACTGTTTTTCTAGGCACATATCAACATTGAGGACATGTTTGGCTACGACAAGAAAGGAAAGGAAGAGAAATGAAAGAAAGTGAGTGTAAATTAATATTTGATTGGTTGACCAAGTAACATGACCTTACGGGTCAAATGGTGGTTCAGTTGGTAGGGATCTCTTCCCTAACCTTCCCACCCTAACCAAGTCGAACAAACATTCCCTGAAAGATTAAAAAACCTTTCTAATTTCTTGCTCGTTTCTTGATGGTGATAATCAGCATATGCTAGGAAGAATATCTAGATCGAGTAGGGCAAATATTCAACAATTTCTTATTTTTGTAATGCGATCGGAACAGCCGATATGCAGGGAAGTTCTACACCAAATTCGTAAATGAAGTAGATAAAACATGAAATGAAAGATAACGCAATGTTGTCATTCAACAAAGAACCCAAGAACAAGAAGGCAAGCATGTCTAAAAGGTGCACAAAAGGTGCATTGGAGCTTGAGGAATAAAGCCAACGGAAGGCTGGCCTTTTTATCCCAAAGCGCAACATGCATATAAAAACAAAAAATATGTTTACAATAAAAACATATATATAAATCTCTTTAGATATATAACTTTTCACATAGTCAACCCATAAAGACACGAAACATTAAGATATTAATTTCAAATGCAAAATCTAAAGCATTCATCATTAATGGTGCTAAATACATATTCATTCATATCCTCATCCACTCCTTTGGTGCTAATTAAAAAGAATGGAGAAGTGAATTTGCTAACAGGATTGACAAGTAGGTTTTAATTATTTTACTTCAGAATAATTGTAGATTGGACTTGAAGTTTAAAAAATAAATTGGAACAAATGATTAAAATATTACCCTTTTACTTCAATTTTAAATAATAATAATAATAATAGTATAAAATAAAAACCCTTCATAAGGGCGTCTAACATCTTCAGTTCTCTCCTCTCTGGTTAACCTACTCTAGACTTTTTTTCGAGGGTTATATGAAAGGTCCGCGCCTCTCCTAGACTTTTTATCCACATCTCATCATTTAAGGCGAGGTGTCGATATTCAGCATGAGACATTTTAAACACAGAGCATGTTCCAAGCAAAAATGGAGCAGCAGCAGAACAATTGTCAATATAAAATATATGCGAGAGAACTAGACCACCAAATTCCTAGCTAAAAAATGTATGGATTTTTTTTTTAAAAAAAGGGTGTGTTGATTTTTACCAGGCCAGAAACAGAAATTCAAAGCGTCGAGGACGAACAAATACTGGACAGTTAAAGGGCCATTATCAAAATAGTGAATCCCTTCAAAATCCCAATCGACTTTGGGAATCGAATCAATAGTATCCACGACTTTCTCAATCCCTGCAGGCATCAACAACCAAAGGAAACCAATCCACATTTACAATCCAGAACCTAAAACTCAAAACCCAAACCAAAAGCGCGAAGAACTGAACCTGAAGAGTCAACCAGTACGTGAGACGAGTGGCTAGCAACCCAAGCAGAGGTTGCCCTAACATCATCCATGGCGGCTATGTTCAATCTTCAGCTGCGGAGTTGCGTGGCTATTTGTGTAACGATTTGTCCCCTTTTTCTGTTTCGAAGTTTCCCGCTCTACGTCGCTTTCTGAGCTCAGTGGACAGTCGAATTTATCCGCTCAGGCCCAGAGCCAGAGACAGATACGAAAGCTCGTGCATTTTAACCACGAAATTTTGTCGGCCCTGTGATACACGTGCGTCCTTCTTCTTTTTGTTGGGCTTATATTCACTATAGGCCCGTCAAAGTTTGGGCTCGGCCCGAATTTTGCAATGTTGTCAATAATGCAGTTCTGACTTATGTGGAGTGTTTATTCGAGTGCTGTTATAAATAAATTTTTAACTTTTCCGAACCATTAAATTTAAGAGTTATTTTAAGGGAAATTAACTCAATAGTATCTTTTCGAACGTCTATTTTAATTACATCATTCTTTAAATAATATTTTTTTATTTAACAGATTTTCATTTGTTTTTTAAAAAAAATCAATTTTACCTATCTTTTCAGTAAATTAATTCAAAACTGTTAATGAGATTTAAACGTGTGATCTTATGGTCATTTGACATTCACTAATGCTGATGAGCTGCTGTTTTTAATTATGAAACAAGTAAATAAAATAAAAAATTAAAACAATCCAAAACACACTAAAACTTGTGTATTAATAAAATGTGAAATAAAATTGCTTAATTTCAAAACATAAAATAAATAAAATTCCACAATAAACCGAAAGAATTTATATTGTATTATTCTCTTAACAATATTAGAAATAAGCCTTCAAATGTTTGTTGGACATTCTTGAACTTCAGAGTTTATTAATAAAGCATCAAAATGGAGTTTTAAAACGTATTCCGAAATTTATAGAATCCATCACTTGATACAGCATCATTAGTTTATAATATAAATCCATATCTCAGCATATATTTATTTAAAATTTGTAACCACCCAATTTTTTCTAATATTTAAATTTAAATTATAGTTTTAAATGATTAAAAAATTATTTAAATGTTAAATTGTGGTTAATTAAATAATTTAAATTTAAAATTTAATAATGGATCTTGAAATTTATTAATAACAATGGATCGGCACGTAGATCTATTGTAGCGCGTTCGCGCCGAGACAGCTGAGGAATATTTTGTAGTTTGATGGTGTTTCGTGAACCATGGGTGGATTTATGTTGCAAACCTTGTTTAAACTATATTGATACAGCCTACAAAAGAAAATAGGAGCTAAAGGAAGAAGATGACACATGTGGCCTTCCTTCTGTTTATAATTGGTGAAATCTTGAATATAAAATTATTATATTTTATTGGTGGGATCTTAGTGATTTTTATTGAAAACTATTGAAATATATATTTATAAATATATAAATCAAAATTGAATTACGGGAAATTAAAATAATTATTTTTTATTATTGGAGAAATTGGTTAGTTTGACAAGTTTTGATCGGTCAACTGAATTGACCGATTCGCGAGTCCGACATCACGTTTTTCGAAGTTATGTCATCTTTACTAATGTTGACGTCATAAATCTATTTTTGATAGCCTAATGTATTAGTTTTGACCTGTTAAATTGTTAGAACTCCATTCGTGCGCTAGCCTTCGTTAAACGTTGGTTTGGAGCTTAGGAGCTTGCTCATGGGATTGCTTAAGGTAAGGAATAAATATCATCAACTCGAAATCATGTGGTTTAATATATGAATGTACCAAAATAAGATGTCTCGTGTGATGATTGCTTAATTGATTGATGTTTGTATGATTTGTTGGTGTTTGATTTGGTACTGGCCATCTGAGATGGAATTAAAGTGTAATTATATATGAATATGTGATTATATGAATTTGTGATGATGTATTGATACTTGATGATGCTCATATGGCTTGGTGCTTTTGTATTATTTTGAAGATTGGCCTTTACATGATTATTGATATAGAATTGAACTGATGATAGGTTATATCCGGTTATGAATTTGTGGTGATGTATTGATACTTGGTGATGTTCATAGGATATGATGTTATTGAATTGTTGCAAGACATTTAAGGTGTGTGATAGGCCGGGATGTTTCATAGCGAACTAGCCTACACCGCCGTCTCATATGGGATAAGACTCGTATTTTTGTGCGTGCATTAATACGCTCGTCTCATAGCGGACAAGACTCATTTTTTTGTGCGTGTATTGCACCGTCGTCTCATAGGGGACATGACTCATTATGGTGCATGTATTGACACCGCCGTCCCATATGGGATAGTGATTAACATGTATAGTTTTACTGAAGCTTAAGTCTATGTGCCATTTGATTGATATACATATTATCGATAATGATGTTCTTCTTGTTATTGTTGATATCTTATTTTGGTTATATTCATATCTGATCTCGGGTTGAGGATCCTTACAGGATGGATGATCGAGCTGTATATGATCATGGACACCGCTGCACTCTTTTTAGCTTTATTTTACTTATGTGGCTTTATTTTACTTATGTTTCTTCAACATAACCTTTAGGGCTTGTGTGGATATTTTGTATTTAAACAACATTTCATTGTTTTGGATTTTACTCGAGTACCCTTAACTTATTTTTGAGAACTTTTGAACTTAATTGCAATTATTTCATTTTCAAGAACATGCACAAATGCATTAGGGTAAAAGACCTAGGATTTGACTAATTGTTTGTGACGTGTCTTTACAAAATTAGCTTAAGCTTTTTAAATATAAATAATTAGTTCGGTAGCTAAAACTATTTGATGTACTCAATCTACTAGATAAATAATTCAAATGGTTAATTCTCTCACCGAAACGGTAAGCAATGATTTTATTATTTGGTGTTAATCGGTCAGTTCAACACCAGTGTCATAAGTGTTTGATCAGGTAAATCGACAGAGTCTCCCTCTCCCGATTTTTACAATTTTTTTTTAAATTAATTCTCTTAGTACTAGAAAAAGAAAAGGAAATGAAATGTATTAATTTAATTAATCAAGTCAAACGTAAAAGTTTGAATAAATTGTATTCCTCTGTGACGCTATACAATTCCTACCCTCTTATTTTATTTTTATAGATTAGGCCCGAGTTGTATAGTAGGTAACGCAATGGAGACAATTCTTTTAAAATAAAGTTAGAACCTTCGTTTGCAAGCTTAAAAACTGACAACATGTATGTTAATATCAACTTTGTGTAATCAAATTAATTATAATCAAATTAATTATATAATAAACTTGAGATGGATAACCATTTTATTTTTGGTTTTTGATTTTTGAAATATAAATTTATATTTAATCACTTTCTACGTATAATTTCATCTTCTTCTAAAAAAAAATCATAACCACATTTCATAAACAAAAATAAGATGTAGATATCAAAATCATGAAAAGTATTATCCTCAAGAGTGGGGTAATTGGTTGATGACTTGAGTTCGGAAGGTATGCTCCATTCAAGAGTTCAGCTCATATGATTTGAAAATATAGACTTACGTGCATATGACTTTGTTTAATGGGACTACAAACCTTACATAAAATGTGATACAAATGAGACTCGAATTACTGATCGAGTGGATGCAAATGCATCATGAGTGTCGTTGACACTTTAGCCTTGATTTTTTAAACCATATAAAATAAACTCTAGTTTTATTCAAACTAAATAGACTAAATTTATAGTTTATCATAATTTGAGGGTTTTTTTTAAAAAATCAGATTGAATATTCAAAATTATAAATATTGGCTTATTGACCAGCATTTGTGTCATTGACTTTTATTTTATTTTTGCCGACTTACAATTCTCGTTACCAAAGTTCATCATTTGAAGTTGTTTTTTTTTGTTTCATTTTAATCTACCGACTCTCAAATATATAATTTTAGTTATTCGTGATGTTGAATTTAAATTTGCAAGCTTTTAAATCTACAATTTTGATTTTTTTTAGATCATCTAATTTTGATCTTAAACTTTACAAAATGTACAAAAATAGTTCTTATATTAAAATAATATATAAAAAATATGATGACAAGATAAAATAATAATAATAATAATAGTAATTGAATACTCTTCTTCCTCTTTGATTTTATGCATTGTTTTCTTATTTTAGCTTTCATCTACATGTCTTGGGTGCAATAAATTTTCAAGTGAATATCCCAATTTTTCTTAAATCAAGCACAACACAGAGATAAATGCTGTTGATTTAATAAAATTTGGATAATTTAACCACGACTTAGTAATAATAATAAAAAAAAAACCATAAAATGTAAAAAAAAAAAAAACAAAAAAAAAAACAAAGCATAAAGTCAAAGAGGAAGAAGATCGAATGTTCAATTTGTTATTATCATTATTTCTGCTTTGTCATCGGATGTTTATATATTATTTTGATATAAAAACTATTTTTAAGCTTTTAACAATGTTTGGAATTATATTTTAAAAAGTATTTAGAACGTGAATTTATTTCGAGTATTTAGAAGTAGCTTGTTTGGATTTAGTTTTTAAAAATAGTTAAAATTAATACGTAGAATGATAATTTATTTTAAATATTTAAAAGTAATAATTACAATAAAAAAATTCAATTTAATTATTTTTAATATATTTAATAAATACTAATTTGAAATATTAGTACACAATAAAAATATAAGTACTGGCCACAAAAATGATATTTTAGTGTTACGGAGTCTTTATAACTGATTAATTTCTGGAGTAAAATAAGAGATATTTGTGGGAAACAAACAAAATAAAAAGAAGGAAAAAAAGAAAAAAAAAAGAAAAAAAAGAAAAAAGGGTATTTGAGTAGGAACATCGATGCCGGTAACTTTTTGGCATCAATCAGCGATTTGATGGCCATAAGGCCGCTCAATTTCAAAGTTCCTCCCAATTACCAGACCCCTCTTTCTTCTTCTCTCTTATCTCTCCTCCCTGCCAGCCGATCGGAGCCTTCAATCCGCCTCCTCCTCCGTCGGATTCTTTCGTCGGCGACCTCCCTATCTTGTTCCCAGCACCGCCGTCCGCCGCCCAGGACCAAGCCGATTCTCCCTTCGTTGTCCCCGCAAGAAACCCTGGCGCAGAAGATCGGTAAATCGATTCGCCGCCCTGGCGCTCCTTCCAAGGCTAGGGTTTATGCCGACGTTAACGTCATCCGACCTAAGGAGTATTGGGACTATGAGTCCCTCACCGTACAGTGGGGGTAAGGTTTTTTCTTCTTCATGTCTTTTGTTTATTAGGGATTAGCATTTTCAGATTTTGTTTGATTGGCTGAATTAGCTGAGGCAGAAATGGACATCTCTTTTGCAGTCTTTGTCCTAATATGTTTTTTTCTTTTGCTTTCGTTGTTATAATAAGGTAGCAAAATCTCTAGGGGTTGCTTGATTCAATACTTCTTTGGACTTTTAGTTGTATAAGTTCAAACGTATTTGTTTCCTTTCATTTTTAATTAGCATTCGGAGGTTCCTAATTTTGGATGGGTTGTGAATTTCATTTCCATAAGGAGTTTTTGCATTTGGATGAAATTAATGTTCTTGATTTTTTGCTGTCCTCGTTTTGGTGATATGGTGTTCGTTTTACAGGGACCAGGATGATTATGAGGTTGTGAGGAAGGTGGGGAGAGGAAAATATAGTGAGGTGTTTGAGGGTGTTCACTGCACTGATAATGAGAAATGTGTCATTAAGATTCTTAAACCCGTGAAGAAGAAGAAGGTAAAGTTTTGGATGGTTTAACATTATTCCGCTTATTTGCTTAAGTATCATTTATTAATGTCTTCTGAAAACTGCACCAGTCTTGTTTTACTCTTTACATGCTCGTGCGTTCAAGAAAATGATTATCAATTGATATTGATCACTTCATATGGAAGTGCAAGACTACTTCCATAGTTCATTTAATTAGAGGTAGATTCGCATTAGGATGAGTTTTTTTTAGTACAAAGTGCTGTTAGTGTTCATTGTTCCTGTCTATGAAGATTTTGACTAATTGAAGGATTTGTTTCTTGTTTTCTGTAATCTTCTGAGTGCCAGTAATCAGATTAACTAATAATTGATGAAGTTAAATCCTATCGCTAGTTTTAAACATGCTTCAAGTCCTTTAGAATTTGCAAAGACCTGCTTACTTCCTTTCAGTTGATTTGACACCGTTGTCCTTCTCAAGATGTCATATTTCGTTTGTTTTACTGAATGCAGATTAAGAGGGAGATAAAAATACTGCAGAATCTTTGTGGAGGGATTAATATTGTGAAGTTGCATGATATTGTTCGAGATCAACAATCCAAGACTCCAAGCCTTATATTTGAGCATGTGAACAATATTGATTTTAAAGTTCTTTATCCAACACTTACAGACTTTGATATTCGATATTATATATATGAACTTCTAAAAGTAAGCACATAGTCTCTGATCTTTTTTATTGCCATCATAAGTGAGCACTTTTTTTGTATGCTTATATCTTGCTAGTGCTGCAGCTGCTTAGTTAACCATCAACCCTCAGCTCTTTGACTCTGCTGACTCTATGTCTTCATGTTGTTGGCGCCTTTATGTGTAGGCATTGGATTATTGCCACTCACAAGGAATTATGCATCGAGATGTCAAACCTCATAATGTCATGATTGATCATGAGCAACGTAAACTTCGTCTTATAGATTGGGGTCTTGCTGAGTTTTACCATCCTGGGAAAGAGTATAATGTTCGTGTTGCCTCCAGGTTGTTTGTTTGTCCTCTTTCTGATACTGTTTTATATTTAAATTAATATATTAGGATTGATTAGTTGCATTTTTAAGTTTGTTGTAAATGATTTTGGATCAATGTGTCCCTTTCATATTTTGTTGAGTACTTGCAGATATTTCAAAGGTCCAGAACTTCTTGTAGATTTACAAGATTATGACTACTCTTTGGACTTGTGGAGCCTTGGATGTATGTTTGCTGGAATGGTGAGTAATTTATCAATATCCACAATTTGTTGATATTACAATTTTTTGCTTTTAATAATAATTCCTCTAATTTTTAATACAGATTCTAACGTCTTTCTATTGTTTACTTGAGTTGTATGTTGGACTATATTTTTCAATAGCAAGTAAGTGGAAGACAAATCGGTCGCAATATGTTTCTGAGGTCTTCATACATAGTATAGTAGTATTGTAGTATAGGTTAATTAGTAATAGCAAGTAAGTGGAAGACAAATCGGTCGCAATATGTTGCTGAGGTCTTCATACACAGTATAGCAGTAATGTAGTATAGATTAATTAGTAAGGAAGTGGAATAACTTGCATTTTTGTGGAGACTTCTGCATCAAGATATAATGTTGTTTCATCTTCAATTGGGCTTATTTTCATGATATTTGTGCTTATTGAAATTTCTATTTTCTAACTGACCCAAAAAAAGGAGAAAAAGAATGTGAACTCTCTGTTTGGGATATGGTTGACATTAGTCTACTTTGCTGTTCATTTTGGGATGAAAGATGACTTGATTGTTCCATATTCCACTTGTTTTAGCTTTCTCTATGGAAATGTTCCACTTGTATAGAATTGCTTGATGCTTATTGTTGTAACTTATGCTGTCAGATTTTCCGAAAGGAGCCATTCTTCTATGGACATGATAATTATGACCAGCTGGTTAAAATAGCTAAGGTATGCAATAATCTTTATTTCAAATTTAGCATTTTATCTATTCTTACAGCTTAAAAATCTCCTTGACAAGGTTTTGATCCTATTCTTATGTATTTTCCGTGTTTCTTATCTCTGAGAAGCACTGCATATTTTATTGGATTTGTGCTGGTTTATAAAGACTCGTTCAATTTAATTGTGCACACTGTTTGAGTGCCTTTCATATGGATATTGTTTTGAAGGGACAGAAGTCTGATCAATGTAGGTTTTTGTCACCTATGTTAAACTTAAGCATTAACGCTCGACATAAGGCGAGGCTAACTTTTAAGCTCAGAGTCTTATGCCTTTGTTAGTAAAGATAAGAGCCTTACACCTCATACAGTAGAAGCTTATGCCTCTATGATAATGCAGTGAGGCTTAAAGTTCCTACGCCACGTAGAATAAGTTGAAGAATTGTACTATTTTTCCTTCTTTATAATATTAGGGTTGGAATCATAACGATTTGAACTACTACTTACCCTTCAAAACATTGACGAAAAAAAAAAAATATAATAGTTTTATTCTTTGAAGACAAATTCAATGTTTTATTAAAAAAAAAACTCAATCCTATTGGTTTGTTGATAATATATTAGGCTTGGTCAAAATCTCATTTTTAGGCATTGTTGTAGTCATCCATTTAGATCATTAATTTTCTCTTATGAATTCTTTTTGTTAGAAAGGTGCATAATCATTTTAGAACTGTCAATTTAATTTTGATTATTTGTTCTTTAATTTTCTTTTCGCAACTTTGGTTGGAGTTCATTGTTCTTTAGGCCTTTGCTATATGCCTAGAGGTCAATTATGTTTTATTCATCAATTAAATTGTGTTTTATTCTATAAAAACCCGATCTTATTTGTGATAATCGTAAGGTTAAAAGACATCATTTTAGAAATTTTGTTCAAGTGACTATTATTGGTGTGATGTTTTTTTGTAATTTTCACAAGTATTATGTTTTACCATACACGTTTACACAAATTTAGATTTTTTATAATATTTTTAATTAAAAATTGAGGCTTACCCTCGTCTCAATTCAAGAGGATATGTCTGGCCTTTACCCTTTCAAGACATTGGATCTAACTTAATGTCTATGGTGTTCTGAAACAGGTGTTGGGGACAGATGAATTGAACACATATTTGTGTAAATATCGAATAGAATTAGACCCACATCTTTCGGCTCTTGTTGGGAGGTTTGTTCAAGGACTTATGCTCATTTATTTTTGTTGTATTGTGCATTGACCACTTCAATCTAGCTTTTTTGGTTTTTCTTACTTTATTTTTAATAAATTGATGAAGGCATGGTCGAAGACCTTGGACCAGGTTTATAAATGGTGACAATCAGCATTTGGCAGTTCCTGAGGTAAAAGAAACGCAACAATTGTTATTGTTGACCACATATTTTGTTTGTTTAAAGTTAGTCGTTCTGATCATATTTATTTTATCCGTGAAGGCTGTTGACTTTGTTGATAAATTGTTACGCTATGATCATCAAGAAAGGCTAACTGCTAAAGAGGCTATGGTAAAGTTTACTGCATTAAAGTGTTTTAATCCTCTTCTCGAACAATCTGTGTTCATGCAATCTCCCCCTACCTCTGTTGGATTGAATGCCTTATGTGATGATGTTTTATTGGAATGTTCGATTATAGAATAACAGCACACGGAACTTTGAAATATATTAGTAGAACTAGTTGCTAGAAGCTATGATAAATATCCATTGAAGGGCAGTTAATTACACCATAAAATTAATAACATTCTTTTGTCCCCAAGGGGTGGCACAATGGTTGAAGATTTGGACTTTGAAGGTGTGCTCCCTCAAGGTCCTAGGTTCGAGACTATGTGTGTCATTAATTTGTAGACGCCTCTCGTGTCTCCATTCCTTCGATGTTTCCGAGTGCCTTGTCTAGGGATGGGCGTGGTTACCCTGGGTATAGTGAGCAAAGTTTCGATTTCTCAATTTCTAAAAACAAAAACATTCTTTTGGTGGGTGTTTCGGTAGGGGAAATCAATGAAGTAAGCTGATAGAACCAAGCTCTATCAAGATGCATTTTCCTTTACTGTAAGATGCATTTGTCATTACATCATTAGAATGTATTGTTTGTAACTTTTCATACATCAACAAAAGTTTTCTGTTTTCTGTCAAAAAAATCATTAGAATGTAGAATGTATTGCATCTCCCGTCCTAAAAGTTTGTGATCACGGCACGGTAAAAAGGAACCTTGTTGAAGTGATTGTGTGATCACTTTCGCAGTCAGCTTCAAATGAATTGAAACTAGGAAATATTTGATAGCCTGAGATATTATCTCAAAATCAATTGATAGCAAGAGTAGTACACTTATCTCCTCACCGTTTCAATATGAGATCATTAACGAACAATATTACATACTGAGACGCAATAATTTGTTTGGATTTTGACGATAAATTGGTGGTGTTGATGTAAATGGCAGGCCCATCCATACTTTTTCCCTATTAGGAATGCAGAAAGTAGCAGAATTCGCAACCAGTGAAAATTCATTCCAGGTGGGAAGCTGACTAGTAGTCACTCTCTCTCAAATCTTCTCGTCTCTGTATTTTTGGCTAATCCTTTGGAATTGTTTAGAACACTTTCATTTGGTGTTAACCAGGAAATTTGCCACCCTTGCCTTGTGTGCTCTGTAAAACCATGCTATTTCCCCTCGAATATTTGACTAATCGTGAGTTAATTTCTTTTTTTTTTTTTTTTTTTTTGCCGGTTAATTTGAAAGGCATTATTTCATATGCATTTGAATGGCTGATTATTATCTGTGATGATATGAATTCTTTTTATATCTGAATTTGGGCTAGTCAATTGTGTTGCTTTACAAAGTTTGCTTGACCATAGGTCAAGTACTGGAAGGATTGGTGACGTGTTGGTTTTATTGTTTGGAGATAATTCAATTCAAAATCACGTCACGGGTTTGACCCTAAAAATTTAGTATTTGACTCATTTATTTGAGAGTATGGTACCTCTATGTAGGGATTGTGATCCTGTCCCCAATTTGTACTAAAAAAAAGACAGTTATTTTGGTTCTAGTTATTTTATTTATTTAAAGTCATTTGGTTGAGGTGGCCAAGATAACACAAATCTTTTGATGCATGGAATCTCAAATATCTGCCGTTACAATTGTTTAATATCTTGAGATTATCATGTTTGTTTCAGAGGGGGTGTTATGAATAATTTGATAATATTTAGATAAATGTTGTTTTATATGAACCTTAAATTTTCTTATAGTATTTATATAATTTTTACAATGATTTTTATTATAATTAAATTTATATAGCATGTTTATATGATTTAAATTAACTTAATTTGTTGCTCTTTATGTATTATTTTTCTCAACTAATTAATTCTTATTAATTGATGATTTAATTCTATTTTAACTTAATACTTATATTAGAAACTATATACCTTAGTTTTGATGGCCTTGTAAATATATATA
>JBBMEG010000024.1:4338341-4350687 GCA_037832605.1 Cyclanthera cordifolia
ATTACACTATTCCACGATTACACGATTAAATTAAATTAAAAAATCAGAATTAATAAATAATAAAAATTATTTCAACACTAACGACCCCGAAACTCGGTAAATACGTAACCGTTGCTATATCCATAAATGTTTAGACCGTTGATTTTTCGTAGATCTTGCAATATTTGTGTATTGAAATAAATTGTAAAAGTTTTTATTTTTTATTTTTTTTGATAATATTATTGAATTGAACAAATTTCTTATAAATACTTTATCTTTCTTATTTGACCATTAACTTAACACATGAGGATTAATTTTTCTTTACCAATAAAATTCCCATTTTTAACCAACTTCACTATCACGCTCATGGCATGAACCAAATTTACCTGGCTGCCCCCACCCATCGCCTTCGAAAATACTACCCTGCAGTAACTGTAATTTTCTCACCGCGCACAGTAAAATTACCTAATTCTTTAACCGATTCGGTAATGCAATAAATAAGCAATGAATCCAACCTCCAAATAATAATTAAAAAGTTTTAATATAAACATAAATAATAATTTTAAAAAGAAAAAAAAAACGGAAAGGAGATAGTGGAAGGGAAGAGAAGAAGAGTAATGATTACAGAAAGGCCCTGCTTGCGCAGCCATAGCCGCCATTTCTTCTCCTTCTTCTTCTTAAAAAGCTTTTGCACTTCTTTTTATTTCCTCTCTTTTTGGGTTTCTTCTGTAATAATATTTATGAGTTGTACTGCAAATTTCTTTCTTTACTCCTTCTATTTTATGTGAGGAATTATTGTTTTTCATCATATAAATAGGAAATTCAGTAATAGGAATTTGAAAAAAGACAGACATGAAAACAGAACTAATTAATAATTATTATATACTAAAAAGAATAGTTAGAAAGGGCTAAAGTTCAGCAATTATAAATACTTTTTTTTCTTTTTATTTCTTGAACCCACGTTATTTGGTATATCTCTTTGGGGCATTGAAAAGGCTGCCATTGTAGGCAGTTCAAATACATTTGACCCTCTCCTTCTCCTTCTCCCCCCCTATATAAACCCATCTCTTACCTGCTCTGTTTCGTGTCCGAATTCAGCTTTTGAATCACAATGTTAAGAAGTAGAGAGATTGTGATTAGAGAGTTCGATGAGAGTGTTGATTGTATAGGTGTCGAGGATGTTGAGAGGAAGTGCGAGGTTGGACCTAGCGGCAAACTCTGTTTGTTCACCGACTTAATGGGTGATCCAATTTGCAGAGTCCGTAACTCCCCTGTTTTTCTCATGCTGGTATCTTATTAACTTTGCTATTTTTCTGTAATACCCAGATTCTTAAATTCTCTATAAGTGTAGTTTTCGCGTTCTTGATGATTGGATTGGCTCTGAGTTTTGTGGGTTTCGTGAATTTTTGTGTCTAACTCTGTTAATGGCCATTGCGGCTTTTGATCAGGTGGCGGTCACCGGCGACCGGAATGAGATACTTGGGATGATTAGAGGCTGTATTAAAACTGTAACGTGCGGCAAAAAACTGTCCCGGAATCCTAAACATTCCGATCAAACTCCCAAACATCTCCCTGTTTATACTAAACTCGCATATATTTTAGGTCTTCGGGTGTCTCCCGCTCACCGGTGGGTATTGATATTCATTTTTGTGTAGTTTGTTTAAATTTGTTTAATAATATGGTTTGTGTGATTTGATTTGGCGGCGTTATTTCAGGAGGATGGGAATTGGGTTGAAATTGGTTAAGAAAATGGAGGAATGGTTCAGAGAGAACGGTGCAGAGTATTCATACATCGCAACGGAAAATGACAACGTGGCGTCGGTTACTCTGTTCACCGAGAAATGCGGTTACTCCAAATTCCGTACGCCGGCGATTCTCGTAAACCCGGTTTTCGCCCATCGGGTCCCTATATCGGATCGGGTTACCATCCTCCAGCTCACCCGCTCCGATGCAGAGATTCTCTACCGCCGCCGTTTCTCCACCACGGAGTTTTTTCCTCGCGATATCGATGCCATCCTCAACAACACACTCACTCTCGGCACATTCCTCGCCATCCCACGTGGCGGGTACACTCCGGACACGTGGCCGGGGTCGGACCGGTTTTTAAACGACCCACCCGAGTCATGGGCGGTTCTGAGCATTTGGAATTGCAACGACGTGTTTAGACTTCAAGTACGTGGAGTGTCACGAGTGAAGAGGATTCTTGTGAGGACGACACGTGTCTTGGACAGGGCGTTTCCGTGGCTGAGATTGCCATCGGTTCCGGAGCTGTTTAAGCCGTTTGGGCTGCATTTTATGTATGGGCTGGGGGGAGATGGGCCGGAAGCTGGGCGGATGGTTAAGGCGCTATGTGGCTTCGCTCACAACTTGGCTAAGGAACGTGGGTGCGGCGTGGTGGCTACTGAGGTCTCGGCTGGTGAGCGGCTCCGAGCCGCTATTCCGCACTGGAAAATGCTGTCGTGCGAGGAGGATCTTTGGTGCATTAGGCGGCTGGCTGAGGATTTTAGCGACGGCTCGGTTGGTGACTGGACCAAATCCTCGCCCGGTTTGTCCATTTTCGTCGACCCAAGAGAGTTTTAATTTATATAGTTTAATCCTATTTCCACCTCCACTACAAAAGAATATTTGTTTTTTTTTTTTTTTTTTTTTCGATTCTACAAGAAAAGTGTCACTTTTTTTTAGGATTTGGAGGAGAGGAGATTTTGTGTTAAAAAGGAAAAATGGAGAAAGGAAAGGAAATGAAGATCATAGATATATATGCCTTTTTATTGTAAATGAGATTCCTAACCTTTTTATTTATTTTATCTCTTTCCTTCAAAGTTGACTTCGAGAATCAGAATTCGAACACGTTATCTCATGATTTTTAAGTATACGCTTATTTGAGTTAGTGGGCAATAGTGAACATAACTTGTTTCTTTTTATTGGAGTATTATTTTAGACATGCACTAAAAATAATAATTATATGAGCTGATATAAATAATTAAATGTTTTATTAAAATATGTTAATTAATTTTAATGTAAAAATAACAAGAAATTTCATGTCATTTCTCTCCCGATATTTTCATTTGGCTAAATTTGCAACACGATTGTTTCAAGAGGAGAACGAAACTGAGAATCTTTAAATTCATTCATACTAAAAGTTACACCTTATAAGTTTAGGGAATTAAAATGTACATGTTCTCATATTTACTAAAATGCAACGTAGATATTGAAAAGTTATTATTTTATTATTTTAATCATCGATAGCAAATAAAAATATCGAACAGAATTATTGCTCAAAAGGAATATAATTTAGCTGGTATAAATGATATATTAATATATCGAATATTCTATTTTTTATATATTTAATATGAAGTATATGATGATATAAAGTAAAAATGATCACTTGTTCGGCCAAATCAAGACTTGTAAAATCAGATATATCGAAAATGCCTAGGCAGAATAGAAGGGTTGGATAGGGGCAAAATCGTAACTCTGAGATTCTTGTTATAACTTTGGAAAGTGCGGTGGTGAAACTTTTGAAGATTATAGGTGCGTGAGGAAATTTCTCTACTTCAACTTCAATCAATACAAATAATAAACTAGGTAAATTATAAAATTTAGTCTCAAAACTTAACGTATGATCATATAAAATTTAGATATCGAGAAAATTAGTTGAAAATTAATTCCTACTAAATGACTGCCATGAAATAAACTCATAAGAAATGTTTGGATGAATAGTTGTAGAGTGATTAAAAATAAGAGTGTTATAATTCTCAAAAAAAAAAAATAAATAAATAAATAAGAGTGTTATTTTAAAAATATAAATTATAATAATAACTCGTTTATATGAGATCCTTAAATTGTGTTTATAAAATATCCGTTTTTAATAACTCTATAAAAGAACTAAACAAATAGCTCCATAAATATCTCAAGACTCTCTTGATCATTAGGTCACTCTTAATGTTAAAATTTGTATTTCTTAATCTTAAACTTTTTGAAAATAAAATAATCAATAAATTTTATTTCGATTTTTAAACTTTATAATATTTGACTTTTAGAACTATACTTTTATGCCGATTGGATTTCTAGTTTTTATTTTATTTTTTAGGTTATTACTACTTTTTATTCCAAGAGGCTTAAAATTGTCTTTAATATAAACATAGTGTTATTATTCCTTAAAATAATTAGTCGTTATTAATTTTTAAATATACTTACCTTTTATCTTCTCTCCTATTAAAATTAATAATATCATCAAAAACTTTTTAATTAATATTAACTTTAAGTTTTTTGTAGTAATTTCTTTTTATTATGGATAAACTATATTTTGATATTTAAAAATTGATAAACTAAAATAGAATAAGTTAAAACAAAATAATAATTTATCTTTAGTTGCAACTCTTTATATTAAAACATAACATAGGAAATTATATTTTTATATAAGATAAGAGGTTGGTATAATATCAATTTAACTCGGACTTTTTTTAAATTTTTATTTTAATTTGACTTGGACTGTGCATTAATATTTTTTCTTTTATAAAAATTCCAACTTGTTTTCCAAATATATGATTTATTATTATTATTATTATTATTTATTTATTTTTGGTATTGGTATTATAAATAATGTATGAATTTGTTGGCAATTACGTTTTATTTTCCCGGAAATATCCCCCAAAAATTTCACAAAAAATAATTAAAAAAATATTACGTGCTACAAATATGCATGCATTATAAAATATGATGGGAAAAGTCTTAATTGTAAGGGTAAAAATAGGTAATATATAAATATGAAACATAATAAAGACAAAGTGAGACAAGCATTAAACTTTTGGATTAGGTAAATGTTACAATAATTAAATTGAATTTACTCTTTCAATATTGGGATGGGTTCATCACTCCATTTTTCTAATCTTTCTATTTAAAATATACACTCATATAATTACTAGATTTTGACCAAAGAATGTAATAACATTTCAAATTTAATTACCCACTTGTACTCTAAAACTTAAATTATTAAGAAATAAAATTTAAAACTTAAATAATGTTAAATATTGTTTTTTTATATATTTATGATAAGAATAATAATAAATATTGTAACCTCGAGGGAGAGGATAAACGTCTTCTCTATTATGACTAAATTATCTATTTTCAAGGTAGATACTTGTGAAATAAATAACTTGTCTTTCTTAAAAAATAAACGAAGATATGTAATTAGAGTTACATATACTCGAAAATGACTAAAATAAGAAAATGAAAGACTAAAAAAATATAGTTATTTAATAATATCACGAGATTTTATATGTATAGAAAAAATCAAACAAAATTCATAAATAACGTTCTTTAAAAAATAATTACGTGCACGTAGGGTAAAAGCAGGGAGTCCTTTAAAATGATCATTATGTTCAATGGAGTAAGCTGTAAAGTAACATATAGTTGATTTAAAGATCAAGAGGTTAAACCGAAAGGTATATATCAAATTGAGTTATTGTTGTAGTTTGATGCGATTTCACTTTCTATATCGATTGAAATTGAGTGCTTATTTTATATTTTTATTTTTAAAATTGTCGGATGGTTGTTAAATCTTTAAACTAATTTTTAATTAATGAAATGAATGTGAATACATATCTTCTAAAATCCCAAAAAAACGTTGTCTCAATAAAAAATAAAAATAAAAATCCCAAAAAGAAAACTTATTTATCATTCATTAATATATGATTTTATTATTGTAAGACAAAATTACAGAAAGTCAACTTAAAAAATAACACTATAAATGCCAGAGTTTATTATTTATTTTTATTATTATTATTATTGTGTGTGTATAGAATATATAATTTTCAAAAGCAGGTGATATTGGGTCAAATAGGCCTACACTTGAGACTTGTTTTTTAAACGAGCCTAGACTTGGACTTTAATTTCAATTTATATAACTTTAAAAATTCAGAAATTATACTACGTTTCTCACAAAATAATTATAATAATATCTTAACCTATAAAATATTTAGATTTATAGTTATTAATACGTTTTAATAATGTATTTGTTAATATTGTATAAATGATTATCTTTGTAATTATTTTTTAAATTTAACGGGTAAGTTTTTCTTAAATTTTTTTAGGAGTATCTATGGCTTTGTTATCTCTTTAGTTATAAGTTGTTAGTTTTCTTTTTTTTTAAATATATTTGTTACCCTGAGACATTTTTGTTTCAGTATTTTACGGAGTTATTAGTGTCATTTCACCTTTAGTAATTTTTCATTTCTAATCGTTCAAAACAACCACTTATTGATATAATTAAAAAAATTTCAAATGTAAGCTATGAGTCTAAGGATAAGCAGCATTGGTTTATAATTAAGGCAAATGAAACTTATCCAACTTCATACAATTAGAAGTTCAAATGAAATGGTGTAGGAACTATTAATCAAATTGGCAAGCATATTTTTTCAACCTAGCTATTTCTTTCATGTGGAGTGTAGAATATATATATATATATATATATATATATATATATATATATATTCGTAATAAAATAAAGGTTAAAATATCATTTTGGTCAATTTTAACATTAGTTTCATTTTAGTTACTAAACTTTCAAAATTTTTAATTTTAATCTTGAAACTTTATTGAGATGTGTTTTTAGTTCATGAACTTTCAAAAGTCCAATTTTAATTCTTAAACTTTGAGATTTATTCTGATTTGATCTTGAACTTTCAAAAAAACAGCATAAAACTAGTCCTTAAAATGAAATAAATATCAAAGTTCAAGAATTAAAATTCATTTTTTTGAAAATTCATGGATTATTAAAATCGAACAAATCTTAATGTTGAGAAACCTTAACGATGCCTTAACCAAAAAATAAAATTTGATTTCTGTATATGATTTTAAAATTAGAGTTAGATCTAGATAAAACCTCATAAATGATTTTCAATGAGAAAGTTATCAAATTATGTGAACTAGTTTGAACATTTAAAACTATATTATAACTTTGCTAAACTATAACAAATAAATAGTTATTTAGCTTTTAGCTTATAATTTAAATTGTTCAAGTAAAATTAAAAAAAAAAAAAAAAAAAAAAGAAAAAAAAGAAAAGAAAAGAAAAGAGACATCAGCACCAACAAACATTCCCATAAAGACAGTCTCTGACATTACTGGCTACATTCTGATTTATGTTACAGCAAAAAATTTAACAGAACAGAACTTGAAACAAAAACATAGATGATAATTCTTACATTAACTCAGCTGTAAAAGCACAGAAACCTAGGAGCTCTTACATTCACAACAATACGACCAAATTCTCTTTTGTCATGGTGGAATATGTCAGCGGATTCTACTACACTTCTAAGTGTCAAACGGGTGAGAACAATTATACAGATTACCAACTAAAAAAAAGAATTAAGATAATGAATGCCTCTGGCTTCTCGAGGGAGTCGATTTCGTTTCTTCTGCGTTCGAAGAACCCGGGCTTTCTGATGTCTCTGAGCTGCTGATCTCTCCATTTCTCTCTTTGTTCGACCACAGTTTCGAGAATATCTTCTTTGATATGAGCATGCCCTTCATTTTATTCCCTGCAAACTTTTCGGTGTTGTTTTTACCAATGTCGCTTCCGTTTCTGTCGCCATTTCCTAGCTTTAGTGCAGCAAGCTCCCCTTTTAATGCTCTTATTTCTTCTATAGTCGGTATCGCATCCCAGTCGTCTTCGGCGTTTGTCGTAGTAGTAGACCGTGAGCTTCCGTGAGACCCTCCTCCTGGGAGTAATGCCCGGATTGAACTTGGTAGATCTGGTGTGCTGTTACCGGATGATGCTGCTGAGGCTCTCATTTGCTCGAAGAAAAGGACCTGGACAACAACACGTAATGGAAGCCGCTCGTTTTGTACTGCATGTAAACACGCATCGGGGGACAATTTTCTACAATCCATCAATCGACATATTTTCTTGCGCTCGCTCTTGCTGATTCCTGGGTGTTCCTGCAGTGATGCAGAGTTAAATCTAAGTGAAAGTTGTTCAAACTAATAGTGTAGTTGCTTGACCAAAGATAGATGGAAGATATACCTTCAGATACATATCGATGGCTCGGTATATTCCATCATGAGATGGTCGGGAAAAGCTTGATACCGACTCAGCAAGATGGATAAATTTTGATAGGGGTAAGTTAGGATCCCGAGCAACTTCAGCAAGGTAGCCATCGACCAGCTTTGCAACCATTAACTTGGAAGCATCAGAAACAAATTTGGGACTTTTAATTTCATGGTATTCATTCTCCAGGTGAAGATCAGTGTGTACATTCTGCACCTGCACCATAAACTCCTCGACAAGGCTTTGTACCATGTCAACGTCATAAATTGTTGATTCCCCGGCCGGAGCTCGAACCAAAAGATCAGCCACGGTGGCCTCGTCAAGCTGCTGACCAATTCTTTTCATCAGTTGATGTCTTCCCATCTCTCCACAATCTAGCAGAATTACTGCTTTCAACAACTTGAGCAAGAAGTTACAAGAGACTTCCCCCTTCCCTATGGGGAGCAGCTGCACTATTGTCTCTACCAGTAGTCTACTTTTCGCAATATCACCACCCTGGATCATACCTTTAGAAAATCCTGGCAACCTCCTAGAGGCGTAAGCATCCAAAGCTTCCCCAATTACATCACCGCCGATTCTTCCCCTCGTCTTAATCGTGGTTATTACACGTTTGTACAAGTCAACTTGAAGCTCGCAGAGATCCTCAACCCACCAATCCTTTGGAACAACCTTTTGTGTTCTCACGCCGTTCCAATGAGAATCGTCTCCATTTTCAGATGGAAGCTTCTTCCTGTTGTAGGTGTATGACCATTCAACCTTTGAAGTCTCAATGCAACACTTGGAAGCTATGGAATCGAGGCAGTGACTGACCACTTTAAGCTCCTCCGACCATGGAAGAAGAGACTTCGTTGTCTGAAGAACAATTATGGAGTCTTTCCAGCTTCTGAAAATGCTCGAGTTGAGAAATACTTCGATCTTGTAGATGAGATTTCCTTTTTCAACAGTTTCATACATCTCGAGATATTCGGCTGCACATCTAGCAGCCACGACATTGTAGGCATTTAAAGTGACGATCATACCATAACAGAACTTAGCACAAATTTCAAAAGCAGCCGGTCCTCCAGGTATATCCAGGATATGGATTTCATCGCCATTCACTTCATTTGACAGTGTGACTAATTTTTGCAACCGCGCACTTTTCGATAGAAGCGGAAACTACAAAAATAAAAAATGCTACATGGTATTAGTACCAACTAAATATTTTCTAAGCATGTAACTTTTGAGTTTCTAAATCTATTTCTTAGTGCTCATAAGAACAAAAGATCGTTAATTAATTAATGCAAGCAATGAAGTGAACATGTTACCAATGGAACTAATGCTTTCAATATCTATGTTGTCAATTTACAAAAAAGAAGAATTTATACCTGTAATGCAGATCTATAACTAAAGCCTACAGTTAACTCAAAAAAACAAAAAAAAACTATTTTGTACAGGTTAAAACCATAAACTTAAAACATGCTTGAACTGTTGAGAGGTGTGAACAAAGTTGGGCCTGAATCGTTGAGTTCAACTTTCCTAAAGCTTTCCATAACTTGTAAGAAATAAATATGGGCAATAAAAGGGATGGTTTTGAATATAATTAGCAATAAGGTTATTGTATAAATCAAATGTTAGTAGACATAATTAAATCTACCCCAACCTACAAGCTTAAACTTTTAGGTTGATTGGTAGTTAAACATAATTCAACATGGTATCAGAGCAGAAAGTTCTAAGTTCGAGTCCATGTTATGTAGTTTTTCTCCCTATTTAAAATTGAATTCCATATAAGTGAGGGGGAGTGATAGTTGACATAATTAAATTTACCCCAACCTACAAGTTTAAGCTTTTAGGTTGATTGATAATTTAACATAATCAAATAAATAGCAAATATAATAACTAAATTCCAAAACTCAACAGTAGCATAAAGGGTTTCCACGCCTCTTTGGAAGAGACTTTTGGATCTTCAAGGTATACTCGTTTGGAACTTCCATGTTCAAAACTCACGAGTGAGTTTAATCGTAAAAAATTTGTCGTTTATCTAGTCCAAACTTTAGGTGCCTCTGATATGTAGTGGAGTATAAGGGGCTTCTAAACATTATTAAAGAAAGTGGGAATGTCTCATGAAGCCTTCATTTGAAGAACTACTTTAACAAACTTAAGAACAGTATCATATCAAGAAAATATATATATAAAAAAAAGGGTTCAATGAATGACTATTTAAAACTATCCATATTCATTGAATACGTTGTCGTATTGTTCAAGTTCTTATTAAAAAAAATATCCTAAAAATCTACTTCAATAAATGATGGAGATATTGTTGTTCGCAGTGCTACCACAAAATTGAATGTCTGGGTTTGGTCATCTAACATATACAGAATAAATGCAACGGACAGGTGACAGTGTGGACCTAGACTCTCTGTTTATGCTCTTCAAAAGACTGGATTGTTTAATAAAATCACTGCATCTGAAATAATGATGAACCAGATCCATACCTTGTGCAGATAAAACTTCACATCTCCGACATTGACAACGATGTCAGTTGCGAGCTCGGTTGCCACATACCTGAAACAAACCAATGTTAAATCACATTGGACTAAACTTGGAAATTCTGGTTCTATGCTCAATGAAACAAAGCCAAAAAAATACATGTCTTCATTTCTAATAACTTCCAAGGAATGTAAAATCAAGCAGTCAACATAGTCCAACATTGGGTAAAAGAAAGTTTCAACATTCATAAATTTGAGTGTAACGTTAGCCAGCGATAAGAGCTTACGTGTTGAATACGTTAAAGGTCTACTGTACCATGCATTGGGTCCAATATAGGCCTTTGGAGGGTCTGATTTCCCTAATCCAAAAAGGGATGAGGGAAAATAATAAAGTAAGGCAACTATATAACCCTACCCATTTGATTTTCAAACTAACTTGAATGAAATCAATTTCTAGATAAGTGGCTAAGAATGAACCAACTTCGATTGCTCCTATGAGTCTTCGATAAGTCAGCTTCCTCTAGACAATTTCATTTTAATACTTAGAACTCCAAAACCTGGTAGAATCCCTTGTCCATACGGCTAAGATTGTTACACATACAAAAGCCTTTCCCTATCGGAGGTTATGTGTAAATAAACTCGATACTTCTCATCTATAAAGCACGGACACTTCAAAATAGGAAAAGAATCCGTATCGGACACGTATCGAAAATGCATTCTTCCGAACACTTCCTGAAACATGTGTTTGACACACCATTTTATGTGTCCTAATATTTTTTATTACTTTTTTAATATTAGGACACACCTTAGACACATCTTGTAAACATGAGTGGTCTTTGAAACCAAATGTTAAAAGCTCAACCCCAAAATAATTAATGTTATAGTCAAATAAATAATAAAAATGTAAAGGAAAAGGTAAAGGTAAAAGAAAAACAAAAAAAATGATCTCTCTCATTTATCACAAAAGAACTAACCACATTTCCCTCTTCTTCGTCTTCTAAAATACTCATTTGTTGCCACCTCCACGTGACATGCCTAACCGACCTTGTTCACACGAGATTTACCTCCATTGTAACTAGCGTAATATTATATGCTTTTTAGAAGATTACATTTAGTAGTTTATGCTAAATTTACATATTTACTAAAAAAAAGAACGTGTATCATCGACGTATCGTGTCCTAATTTTTTTAGAAAATGGCATTTTCCCGTGTCCTATCGTGTTTGTATCCATGTCCCTGTCCGTGACAATGTTTGTGCTTCAAAGCTTCTTGTAGCAAACACATTTCACCACCAGAAGTTCCTGGAGGAATCTAGTTCACGAAAATGGTAATTACATTCATTTGTGCCAAAAAGTTCTGTACTAAAAAAGATAGTTGAAAAAAAAAATTAACACAGGTGTTTATTCATTCTTCATAAACTGGGAAAAAAAACGGTTCCTGATGAACATAAACACATTATAAAAAAAAAAAAAAGAAGAAAAAAAAAGAATCTGCCTCAATATAACATTCAATCTAATATCTGCAGCAAAAGCAGGGAGGATGGAGACCAAAAAGCACATTAAAGGACCAAAAACAAAATATGTCTCACCTAATCTTATCCTCATCAGTCTGAAATGCATCCGGCTTGGATCCAAGTTTCATAAACTTCATGTTCTTGGTCAAGAAAATAGATCTGATATCTGTTTTCTTTCACTTCTTCAAGATTCTCTATGTCAAAATCCAAAGCAACCCCAGAACGAATATTTCCAAGAAAGTAGAAGACAAACCACAAAAATTAATACAAAGCACCAGAAGAACTTGACCAGATCTCTAACGCTGAAGATACAAAAAGGGATGAACAAATCTGGGGGAGGGG
>JBBMEG010000024.1:4362452-4376504 GCA_037832605.1 Cyclanthera cordifolia
ACTTTTTGGATGACTTTAACATGCCTTTCATAACGGGAGAAGCCATACCCTGCAGAAAAATTACAGAAAGATAACCCGATCACTTGTGGAGCAAAAAATATGGTATAAACCTCATGTTTTTCAGCAAGCAAATGCAAAATTTCCGAGCTCATCATCAAAATATAAATGGATATATTTAACCCACAAAATCTTTTAGAAGGTGTTTATATGACGTTATTAACAAACTATTATGAGTTTATGACTCATATTCAAATATATCTAAACGAACTATTGTAATCACTCAAAATAACCATTCATTTTTAACTATTCAAAATAATCATTCATTTCTAACATTTAAAGTAATCACTCATTTCTTATGACATCCAAACGATCTATTGTTCGCAATGCCTCTACAAAAACCATAATCCAAACAAACTATTAATTCAACCTCTCTACAAATAACTACATTCAAAAGAGTTATTATAAAAACTTAAATTTCTAATTACTCAAAATAATCACTCTACAAATCTATGTTCAAACATCTTCTTAGAATAAGCAAGGCAGGACAGTTCTTTTAGGCTATGAAATGGTGCAATTAAAACAACTTACGAGGATATAAGAATGTGCATAAACGGTGCCACCATGATCTGTATGAATACAAACATCTGCTCCATAGGCTTCGTCAAAGAGGCTGTCCCAAAGGTCTCTTGGTGCAGTGGAGGCGCTGCTGTATCCCCTTTGCAAGGATTCACTTGAAACCAAGCCCTTCTTCATATGAATACTGGTAGAAGATTTAGGCAATGGAGGTGGAATTGGGACGGTGTTGGCCTTGGCTGTGATTAAATCCTTGAAAATATTTTCTGTGTTCTCCATCAATTTACTTTCAAAAACTTAAAACCTGTAAATTTCGTGAAGTTAAAGAGAACAAAATCAATACACGTCGTGCTGTCGGTGAAAGGATGTAATTGAAATTTTGTAGAGTTCAAGAAGAAATCAATCAAAAGATGATTCGGTTAGGTAAAAACAAACTCCAACCGGCTATGTAGTTTAGCAAGATCGACAATTATATAATTCACTTAGATGCCCTAATTTCAACCAGATAATCAAGCAGTCTTGCTATTGGCAAAGATATATGATTATCTCGTGAATCTCTCAATCCAATCATGACAATGAATGCATATTAGGAAATAGATCGAAGCTCAAAAACAATTTCAAACATGAAGAAGGATCAAAAAGAGGTTCCCGATCAGATTTCAAAAAGACGAAAAGCTATTTCATTAACGGGATACGGTTAATCTAAACTGGATGACAACAATATCGAAGCTCAAGTGGATAACAATCAAATTCAGGACGATTGAAGAAAAAAACAGGAATCAAATTAACAATGCCGAAAACTCAACATCCCCTAAATTGGAAATTCGAAACCGAAACGTAAAACAGATTCACCTACAGAGAACCTCCTAATAACTACGAGACTTCAATAGAGATTAATGAAGAAAACGGAGAGATTGGTGACCTTGCGAAATAACCTCCGCTAACCTTGGATAAACCACTGGTGAACAAAAATGGCGTCCGCCGGTAACCGTCGGCTAAAAATCCACGACGACCAGAGAGAGGAGGCTTAGGCGTAGAGAGAATTCAGAGGAAAATGTTGAACGCGGTTACCACAGAAATGGAAGTTTGACTAAAATTGATTAAAGGAAAATGAATTAAATATATGATTAATTCAGACGTGGATATTCATTCCTTCCGGGATGAGAATGAATGGATATGACGTGGAAATATGTTAGGATAATTGCTGATGCAGATCCACGTTGTTGAATAGAAAGAATTATGACGTGGAAAGGTTAGTCGTCCCACCTTTTCAAATTAAAGGAGGGCCGCAAGTTTGGGTTATGAGAATAAAAATCATCATAAAAGAGAATTATAATTAGAGAATTATCAGTTATAAACATTATCTTTATTTGAGGGGTAAGTAAACAATTATGCCAAAATAAAGAAGTTGTTAGGGGAAATAAGATTAGGGGGAGAATGATTCGGAATACCGAAAAAAACCACTTTCTCGTTCTCTTTCGTTTGACCTCTTTGTCTCAAGCACCTTTTAGATACGTCAATTTTTTTCATAAAGTCGGGCTCTTGAATACCTGTCAAAGAATGAGAGTAAGGAGAGATTATATAACAATTGCAAGCTAAACAAGACGGAGATATCATAGTAATTTTCATTCATATTTTCTCATTTCCCATGCCGTTTATAATTTTTATTTTTCAATACAACATTTATATACATAAAAGTTTTTTGGAAATTTTATTGAAATGTACCTACTTAACTATTTAATTACAAATTAATAAACATTTTTCACGAAATAATAAAATTTCGTAATTTATTTTCATTTATTGAATTATAAAGAATAAAAAATTGCATAAAAATGAGATTGTGAAATAAATGGTTTAATAGGGAATAATTCACGTAACTCTTATTCCCGGAAAATGGATTGTAAGGATGGGATCGTAAATTCATCACTACTCTATCTCGTGGATATCTTGACTTTTTTTTTTTTTTTTTTTTTTAAGGGGAGGTTCATGTATTGCTAAAAAAACTCAAAGAAAATTCATATATTGCAAAATTCTAAAAATATTTCCTAATATGAACTTGCTTAAGCAGAACTATTACGTCCCAAGGGGGTGGCGCAGTTGGTTGAAGACTTGAACTTGAGAGGTGTGCTTCCTCAAGATTCTAGGTTGTGGCAATTCTACATTAGAGATTGTATTCCATGACTCCAATTTCCTATATGAAATCTCAAGGTAGGTGTGTTGTGTAACAATCCAAGATTTTAGTTAGTTATGTAAATAAATTATATTTTTTATCGAAAATCTTGAGGATTTAAATGGACAAATTTTCCCTTCAAAAGGGTTATTTGGACTTAAGGAAGCAAGGAGAAAAAGTGATTTTTTTTGAAAATAGGGTTAAAATTCGAAATTTGGACAGTAGGGGCAAAATTGTAATTTTTGACGCTAAAAGAAAAAAGAGAGAAAAAGATGAAATAGGGATGGAAATGATTGGGCTATAAATACCCAATCATTGACAATCATGAAAACCCTAATCATTAGTCGTTAGAGTTCTGAAACCGAGGGAATCTTTCAAAAGTTTGTGCTGCCATAGTTTCTCTGAAGTTTGATTATCCAATCATTGCGTCGTTGCACGTATCCAGAGACTTAGAATTCAGAGAAGTTAGCGCCGCCTTTCTTGATTTCAGTGCTGCAGCCGCCGTCGTAGACCTGAGCCCTAACTTGGAAGCATCACATGTCGACCCTCTATTCGTGTGCAGCTCTGCAGACAATCATTATCGTGTTAGCGCTGTCGATCATCTTCTTAGCCTCCGATTGGTCTACGCAAATCGAGCTTGACGCGTACTCCAAACCAAGTAGACAATTAATCTGTGCGCGCGTCTTTCGAGCCTAACGCCCTTTACCGAACTTGTTCCTATACGTGCCTCATGCGCTGGTGATCGTCATACCTTGCTGTCTGTGGTGATCGAAAAATCTCTGATGTCACCCTGAAGGTAAATCTCGTGTCTCGAGTTTATTTTTGGAGGTTGAAAGAGCGAATTCTCACCCGTTTGTTCTATATGAGAAATCTTAGGTGAAGTTTCTTCGGCGGATATTGGAATCGAGTTTTTAGGGCTAATTTAAGCGGATTTTAGCCAAGGTAAGAAAACTGTTTCCCAGTATGTGATCATTGTGAGTAATTCTTGAACATATTTATAAATTATTTTTTTTTTTGAAGAATGAACATATTTATAGTTAGCTAGGTATTGATTAACATATTTGATACGAATGGTTAATTCTTGAGATTTATAAAGTTTAATGAAGTCCTGCTTGTTATTTGAGATAATTCTAGCATGTTATAGTTTAATTCTAGCATGTTATAGTTCTGTGATGTTGTGATGAGTTTAAAGTTGATTGTTCCAAAGGGCCAAGATTGTTATCTATGCTTATATTTTCTAAAGGGAACCGTTATTCAGTAATCAAGCTTATGTGTTCCAAAGAGAACTTTTGAGAATTATTAGAGTTTAATGTCCCAAAGGCGACAAGATTTATAGAGCATGAGCTACGTTTATGTCAAACGTGTCTTTATTGTTAGACTCGCAGAGGGGATTAGTTCAGGTGCTAGGCGTTGAGGAAAATATTACTACTTTGTGATAGTGTCAGGAATCGAAGGGCCACCGATTAGCCAAACCTACCTAGAGTTCACTTTAATTTTTCCAAGTGTCATGTTAGGAGTGTAGGTTCGGAGATATCCCACTGTGATGGGTTTTTGATCAACCTCTTTCCGTGAAGGTGCAAGGTCTGATAGCAACCATGTTGCTTCGGCTCACCGAGGTGTTCTCACACTAGCATAGGTTACCAAGTTTAAAGATAAAGATAAAAGAGAGTTTGAAGATAAAGTAAAGTTTCAAGATAAAGATAAAGATGTTTGTGTAATCATGTTACTTCGTATTTCTCTGATTATAAATGTATTTTTGTAGATCTCGTGCTTGGACCCTTACTGAGTTTAGTGATTCACCCTTTCTATTGTGGAATCCCTATCATGTACTCATAGGATGAATCGGGATGGCTGAGCTAAAACTGGTGTGACCATAGACAAGCTGCATCAATGTTTTAGAAGTTTTATTAAGTTAATTGTTAATTTCTTATTTTAAGCATAAATTGTTTTACATTGAGGCATGTTAGGGTAGTTTTCGGTTATTTTTCATATGTTTTCAGGGTACTCTATAAAACTATGAATTGTTTAAGCTATTTTCAATAAATGCAAGTATTTTCAATAAATCCACTTGTAAGGCCCCTAGTTTGACTCCGTGTTGGGTCGGGTCTTATAGTTGGTATCATAGCACATAGTCACTGATTCTATAGACTGACTTACCTCGTATGTCGTTTTTAGCCCTATGGTTCATAGCTTCTAGGTCATCATCAGGTACTTTGTAAGGGTTTGAGTTGAAGAGCATTTGTTACGATATTTTGTGATTTATGCTTTTCTGATCTTTTTTTGAGTTATGTGCATCGTTTTGTTATGATATCGTTATATTATGAGTATAAGCCTTAGAGACCACTAAAGTAGAGTAGAACTTAGAGATTTAAGTCTATGATTGGAGACTTGAAAATGTCTGATCAAGTTACGAGAGTTCTACTAGTGGAGGTCGTAGAGAAGGAAGTCGAGGTGGAGGAATATCACCTGCTCCTAGAAGGACTAGATCGTCTAGTCAGCGAGTCCAGCAGCCACAAGCCACTGAGGGAGGTGTTGGGGGTTGTGCCCTAAAGGCCTAGTAGTTGGTATATTTAAGAACGAGCATTTAATGTTAGACATAAAATGTTATTTTCAGTTATTAATAAAAGTTATTACTTTTTTATAAATTTGAGTATTTAATATTTAAACCTCATTCAACCTTATCACATTAATTGGATTAATGACAATAAATCTTTGGTTATTAATATGAACACTTGGACAAGTATGTGGGACATACAAGTGGATCTAGTTCCAAGTTTATAACCTGAATTCTCTACAGTATATAAACTAAGGCTAGAGTGTTTAAGTCCTGGTAACACTATGGATGCGGCTCGCTTTGCAATAGCTGCAAACAACATGATCCCTGGTTGTTCATGTGGAGACATGTGAGTGGGGGTTTCTATGCAAAAAGGAGTTTTTGCATATGACTGGACCAGAAATTATACGATCGAGCTAGTAATTTCGTTATAGACTCGTATCAACTACTTCGCTAAGAATGATCGTATGTCGATGTGATCTTAATCTTGAGTGGGCTGCAAACTTTTGCTTTATGAAAGCGTCATTTGATGTGCATGTGTGAGACCAGCCAAACAGTAGTGGGTCAATAAGCCTCCCACGTTGGTGATTTTCGTAGTGAGTAGCTGGGAACGTAACGTCACAAGAAGGAATTCACGCCTTCCCTAATATTGTGAAAGATGTAGAGTTGTTCCCTTAAAAACAGATTTTATGACTTTAACAAAGGGTACTTGCCTCTCATTGGCTCGAGAGAATATTGGTTTATAGTATGACTACAAACAACTTGTTCATTAGAGGAATTATTGGCGCTTAAGTAGAAAGATATAATCACAGGAGTAGAACAGATTTCTTGTCCCAGCTGTAAATTACGAACAAGCTCGTGAAGGATCATATGACAGATGACCTATTATATTCGTGGACGTTAACTTGTCCTATAGTGCGAGAGAGTTCAGCACAGACATTTAGTGGAATAAGTCTGATGTTGACGAGCAGGGATTGAATCTCAAGACGTTGTAACTTCCAAACCATAGGTCCACCGGTCCCCGTGCTAGCTCAATTGCTCGTACATTATTTTATTAGAGAATGAATTTGAAGAATTCAAATTCACAAATTAATTATGTTGGACATAATTAATAGGAGTGTTAAGTTTAATGGATAAACTTAACTAATTAATATATTGGATATATTAATTAAATATTTTGGATAAATATTAATAAGGATTTATTAATTTATTGGATAAATAAATTATAAATAATGTAAAGACCCGACCCGAACAAGGGTCATTCCTAACTACTTATACATGCAAACTTTAAAAGTAACCCTTAAAGAACAGGAAAACAGAAAGTAAATGCCTCATTTAATTCGCAACGAAATCGTTCGAAAAACAGTAAAATGGGTACCCAAATAGTAAAGTTTTAAATTAGGAATCTAACGAAAACACAACAAAATCCAGTTTTATTTTGCGTAATGATCATGAGACTAAATATGCAGCAAGATAGAAACATTATAACCCGACACGACACGAGCCCATGGTCCTCTCAGCCACTCCGATGAGCCATCCTGGTAGAGTCCATGCGTACCTGTGGAATCCACAGAAATAGACAGGGTGAGTTACAAAACTCAGTAAGGATCCCTAACCGGGTCCGAAACTACACAAGCAATAGTCATATAGAAACTGGGAAAACCATAAATAAATGAGTAAATACAGTATCAAAGACCCATAGGTCTTATACAGTCTCGACATTCAGGGGAAAAATGAAGGCGACTCCGGGGCTATTCCGAAGGAACATGCCACTCCCGGGTCCCACACATTAATTTAGTACACATTCGGGGCTACCCTGTTAGGGAATGCCACTCCCCGGTCTTCCACTGAGTCACCTGCTCGAGGTTCCATCATAAAATATATAACAGCACAAACAAAACATGTACACCATAAGTAAACAGAGAATCACAACATAGTAAAGTTCGACTGTCAAGACGTACCACGATTCTAATCTTAATTCAGGTTGTATCACACATGCGTCTACTGAGTTATAGATCACACGACTACAGTAAAATTTTCCACCTTGATCGAGAACACTGGGTTCCTTTATCGTACTCGAATTATGCGCCTCGGGACAGTTTTCCAAGCTTAACTATTCAAAACAGTGCAAAACTGTAAGAATCAGGCCTTTAAACCATCAAAAATGAAGTCAGAACATCGAAAAAATCATAATACACTACCCGGGAATTTTTCGACGAGCCGGCGGCGGCACGTGACCAGAACAGTAGCTGGCGCGCGGCGGCGCGTGAAGCTCATGCGATAGCTACTGCAGCTTCGGGCGTACGTGACACTGTGGGATTCGCTGCCTCAGGTTCGGGCGACAACGAATTAGGCTCAGGCGACAAGAAATTAGGCTCGGAATCGCTGGCCAATACGGAGCTGAAGATCTCTGGCGGTGGCGGCGGCTGTCGGCACACGTGGGATACGAGGCGACAGGCGGCGCTGACAGTGCAGGAATGGTCGCGGCCGCTAAATGGTGGTTGCAGTCTCTCTCCGCTCGTGATTGGCTGAGGTTGACGGCACCCCTTTTCGAGGTGACAGATCCTGACGGCGGCACTGACACAACAGCTTTTTTCGGTGGCGCACAGAAAGCAGCGGTTTGGTTGGCTGTCGGTAATGATTGGCTGACAGGTTGGTCGGCGGCTGAGCTGAGGGCACGGAATTTGAGAAAATCTATCGGTGGCGGCTGTCAAACAATGATAACCTAATGATGTGGTCTCTTTTGGCTTTATATATAAGGACAAAAATACCCTGAAAATTTACAAAAATGCCCCTAGGGTTAGAAATGACAATTTTACCCCTAGTTTTCAGATTATGACTTCACTCCTTTCGAGAAATAGCTTTAATAATCGCTTTAAACCCAAAATAAATTTTAAAATGACTCTCGGGGTTCCCGGTAAGCCCAAAAATTACAAAACTAACCTTGTTAAACAGGGAGCGAAAAGTCGGGCTGTTACAAATAATTATTTATTAATTATTAAGAGAACTCAACTAATAATATGTCAGCTAATAATATGTTGGACATATTAAAGTTTAAATAATTATTGGATAATTATTTAAAGCAAAATTATAATAAATATGTTAGACATATTTGTTTAATAATTATTGGATACTTATTAAATGGAGAATATTAATTAAATATGTTGGACATATTAATTGAATTAATAATTATTAGATAACTATTATTTGTAGAAAAGTTAATATATTGGATATATTAGTTGTAGATATTTATTTGTTATAATATATTGGATATATTATGGAGTTGAGATTCATTGGATAAATATCAATTAAAAATAAATAAAACTATTTTTTAAATGAGGATGGGAAAATCTTTGATTTTTCCATATATCTTTTATTATTGGATATTAAAAGATATTATATTTTCCTAATTTAAAGATTCATTTTTCTATTATAAATAGAGGCTCGTGAGGTCTTCATTCTCCTTTCACTTAATTGAGAGTAACCTAATTCTCAAAAATAGAAAAACATCTCTACAATTGAGTTCTCTTTTTCCTCCCAAGAAAAATACTTTCAAGCTCCCTTCTCTAAAAAGCTTCTCACTCAGTGCCGCATAAAAGATATAGACATGAAGATTGAAGGAGACTAAACAAGAAAGAGCATAAAGACCGGCCAGAATTGATTAGAGACGTCAACCAAGGTGAGTTTTTATTTATAACATATTAATCACCTAGGGTAAATTGCATGTAGATTAATTGGATTAATCTAAATTTAATTAATAAGATAAATTAATGTGATATTTTTGTTATTCACACACTTCCGCCACGTTTAAATACATGCACCTACCCCCACAATTTCCAACATGAGGTATGTCAGCAATTCCTGGGCTAAGTGTGGAAGCCCTGACTACGATTCAAGCAAGGATTGAAGGAGCGGTTCAATGAGCTATTTAGGGAACAAGACAAGCAGAGCCATAAGTCCCTTAAGCTGAAAATGACACTGAAGCGAGTTCAACATCACGTTCAATCCTTGCAGCATATAGTACAACTTCAGCTCCAGCGACCGCTTTTGCACAACCTACACTAGCAACTAAGGAGCAAAGAGAGGTTGAAGGTAGTCAGGCCGTTTCTGAAAATGCCAAACTGATCAAAGAGTTCAGGAAGTTTAGTCTTAAGGATTTTGACAGTGTCAGAGAACCTACTAGATAATGAGGAGTGGTTGTCTCACATGGAGACAATGTTCCATTATATGGATTGTCCCTCAAGACAACAAGTCAAGTGTGCTATTTTTGCTCTACAAGGAAAGCGTAAAGGATGGTATATGCTGGAGATTAAAAGATGATCGACTGACTCAGCACCTCTGACTTGGGATGAGTTCAAAAAGATGTTCTACCACATATACTACCTAAGTGCTGATAAGCGAGCAAAGATCGCAAAGTTTACGACATTCAACAAGGAATAGAGTGGTCGCTTATGAGTAAAGAAGTTATTAGGTAATGGAGCTTGAAGATTCTTAGAATCTTCGCTGAAGAAGTTAAATGTGCAATTACGTGAATTGATCAATAATTGATTCTTAAGAGTAAGAGTTTCATTTTGGGAAGCACTAGTGTCAGTGGTGAAGAAGAAGAAAGATGAATTTATGATGTTATGCATAGACTACTAAGAGCTTAACAAGTAAATTGTTAAGAATAAGTGTCATTTTGCCCATGATTGATAACTTGTTTAATCAACTTCAAGGAGCTTCATTGTGCTCTAAAGATCGACTTATGTTTTAGATACCATCAAGGATCAAAGAGATTATTTTGGTGAAAGTGCTTTGAGGAAGTCAAGTAATCATAAGCCACTTCGGATTGAGAGTAGGATGAGCATTTTTTCCAAGATTTTTGTTAGTTTTGTAAATAAATTATATTTTTTATCGAGAATTTCAAGGATTTAAATGGACAAAATTGTTGTTCAAAAGAGTTATTTGGACTTAGAAGCAAATGTCAAAAGAGTTTTTTTTTTTGAAAATAGGGTTGAAAGTGGAAATTTGGACAGTATGGGCAAAATTGTAATTTTCAATGCTAAAAGACAAAATAAAGAAAAATACGAAATAAGGATGGAACAATGATTAATGATTGCACTTTAAATACTGAATCATTAATGATTGAGCTATAAATACTGAATCATTGGCAATCAATTGAAAACACTGATCATTGGCCCTAAGAGTTCTAAAACCGAGGGAACCTTTTAGAAGTTTGTGTTGTCGTGGTATTCTATGAAGTTTGATTGTGCAATCATTGTGCTACCGTATGTGTCTCGAGACCTAGAATTTAAAGAAGTCAACGTCATTCTTGATTTCAGCGTTGCACGCATCCCGAGACATGAGTTTCCATGCTGCCGCTACCGCCACAAACTAAAGCCTCAACACGGAAGCACCACATGTTGATCCTTCATTCGTGTGCAGCTCTCCAGCCAATCATTGTCGTGTTAGCGCTGTCGATCACCTTCTTAGCCTTAGATTGGTCCATGCAAACCCGAATCTGACGTGCACTCTGAACCAAGCAATGAGGCTATCTACGAGCGCGCATGTCTCTCGAGCCTAGCATGCCTTGTCAAACCTGTTCCCAGACACACCTCACGTGCTGATGACTGCAGTCTCATGCTCCGTCGTACCTCGCCATCGCCGTAATCGTTTCCTGTGCCCGAAAAATTTCTTAATTCATTGTAAGGTAAATCTCGTTTGTCCTGTATGGGAAATTTTAAGTGAAGTTTCTTTAGGGGATCTTAGAATCGAGTTTCTAGGGCTAATTTGAGCAGATTTTGCCCAAGGTAAGGAACTGTTTCCCAGTACGTGATCATTGTGGGTAATTCTTGAACATATTTATGGTTAGTTAGGCATTGATTAATATGTTTGCTACGAATGATTGATCCTTGAGATTTATAAAGTTTAATGAAGCCTCATTTGTTATATTGAGATAGTTCCAGCATGTTATAGTTATTGTGATGAGTTTAAAGTTGATTGTATCAAATGGGGACCAGATTGTTATCCATGTTTAGAGTTTCAAAGGGAACCGTTATTGAGTAACCAAGCTTAGGTGTTCCAAAGGGAACCGTTGAGATTTACTTGAGTTTAAGGTCATAAAGGGGACAAGATTTATAGAGCACGAACTATGATTAGGTCAGATGTGTCTTGATCGTTAGACTCAGAGTTGAGATTAGTTCAGGTGTCAACATTAAGAAAATATCCCTACTTCGCTGTAGTGTTAGGGATAGGAGGGCCAACCGATTAGCCATACTTACCTAGAGTTCACTTAACTTTTCCCAGATGTCGTGCTAAGAGTGTGAGTTAGGAGATATCCTTCTACGAAGGGTTTTTGATCTACCTCTTCGCACGAGTGTGCGAGGTCTGGCACAACCAGATTCCTTCGGCTCGCCGAGGTGCTCTCACACTAGCACAGGTTACCAAGTTTAAAGATAAAGGTAAATGAGAGTTTGAAGATAAAGATAAAGATGTGTGTGTAATCATGTTACTTCTTGTTTCTTTTATTGTAGATGTTGTGATGGGAGCCTTATTGAGTTTAGCGACTCACCTTTTCCATTGTGGAACCTCTTTCAAATACTTACAAGATGAACTGGGATGGTTGAGCTGAAACTGGTGTGACTATAGGCAAGCTGCATTAGTGTTTTAGAAGTTTTATTAAGTTTATTGTTGATTTCTTATTTTAAGCATGAGCTGTTTTACTTTAAGGCATGTTAGAATAGTTTTCGATTATTTTTCGTATGTTTTAAGGATACATTATAAAACTATGAATATTTTATCTATTTTCAATAAAAGCAAGTATTTATTAGCATGTCTCTATGAGTTTTTATCACCGTTTACTCATGCATAAGAGGTTAAGGCCTTGAGTTTGGCTTCGTGCTGGGCCGGGTTCTTACATTTTGGGTGTTTATCGATTGAATGAAGCCTTATAAAACTCATTAAATATACCTTAAAATTTTCTCAAATTGGTAGATTTTATAATGTAAAGTCGTTAAAATCAAGTTTACTAAATCATTATCCAAATCGTTTCAAATTTGGGTGTTTACCAAATTATTGTTCGACGAGATTTTCGGAGAAATATAATTCGTATGATGAACTTGATTTATATTGATTTTAAATATGGAATTTTGTGGATTACAACGCAATTCTATTTTCCTTTGATTCTTCTCTCACAAGTATAATAATCTCTAAACAAACTTCATTCGTTCTCCACATGAATATGCGTTGAAGAACTCGTTAAAACCACGTCGGAGTTTCCTAAAAAACACCCAAATGGTGCTAAAAATTGCCAACACTTAGAGGATAGTATTTTCATGAAGAAGCAACTACATGAAGCAAATAAATAGAGAACAAATACCGATTTCATGGATCGAACCCGTGAAGCTGGTATTGAACTGGAATAACACCAAACAATGTAACCACTAGACCACTGACCCATTCGATTATCATGTCTTTGTTTTTAGTTTCATCAAAATGTCTTTTCTCTTTTAGACTTTCATCAAAAGGTCTCGTAAGAATTAAGTTGTTTATACGCTCTTATAAATCCATAATCTACCCCTTAATTAACCAGTGTGCGAATACACTTTATTTCTATTCCCAACCATATATCTTTATAACCCTTAAAACTATATTCGTCTCTAAAGGAATCGGCTCAAGTACCCCCAAGTATCGGTCTTGAATTGGCTTAGGTACCTCAAATATGTAATGAGACAAGAAACTTCAATTTTCAATTATCATAAAAAGGGAAAAATCATTAATAATACTCAACTATGAAGTTTGTGTCAAAATTACTACCGAACATTGAAAAGTTTAAAAACTACTTTTGAATTTTGAAAAGTTAAAAAAATATATCCCTAAACTTTAAAAAATTGTCATTACTATTTAATTTGAATGGAAATCGTTAAAATTTTATTTCAAAAATACTCTTAAACTAAAAAAAAGTAAAAAAAAAAAAAACTACTAGCTATTAAAAAAAATAAAAAATGTAACTCGCCATTAAATTTTATTTGTATAATATGTTTTTTATTTAGAAACATTAAAAAATATCTTACTACAAAATGATCGTTTATTTTTCATACATAAAAATTAGGGTATTTAACATGGATATTCAATTTGAATATAATTATTACATATTCATCCCAAATTGATTTTAATTGCAAAGGTATTCAAATAGATTTTTATATTTTTAATAATCCCTAAATGCCCCTTTCTTCAACCTCAAGCCCTAAATTTTTTTTTTTCTTACGAACGCACAAATCGGAGAAGATGACCGCCACAACCGTAGAAGATTGTTGCGATCAGCAGGAGAAGAAGGTCGCGAACGGCCGGAGAAGATGACTGCGAACGTAAACGAGAAGATGGCCACAAACGGCCGGAGAAGATGGCCGCGAACGGCCGGAAAATATGGCACCGTACGGTCCGAAAATATGGCAGCGAACGGCCGGAAAATATGGCGGCGAACAGGCGGAGAAGGTGGCCGCGAATCGCCGGAGAAGATGGCCGCGAATGGCCGGAAAATATGGCCGCGAACCGTCGGAGATGATGGCCGGGAATCTCCTTAATTTACTCCTAAAAAAAATTTCTCCTAGATTATGATGACGACTGCGGCAAAAAACCCTAAAACCATAAGTTTCTAAGATGTAAAAGATATAAAAATACATTTATAATACCAATAAGTAGTGTTGTGACATAAAATATGGCCCGGAAGTCTCGGAAGAGGCCGGGACCCGAACAAAGGACAAAAGGACCAAAAGCC